>SEYY01001605.1:97500-140000 GCA_009176605.1 Armadillidium nasatum | reverse complement strand
TCCCAGTGACTTCCCACTTCGAACGGTGCTACTTCCTCCCCTACATATATATATATATATATATATATATATATATATATATATATATATATATATATATATATATATATATATATATATATATATATATATATATATATATTATATTATTAAAATTAACTCTCTTATTCCGGGTTATGTTAATTGCAAATTTTTAAAAAAAACTTTTAATAAAATTATTAAAGATAAAACATTAAAATCGGAATAACAGTTGAAGTAAAAAAAGACAACAGAAGTAGAAGGTTAAAAAATAGTCACGTTACGGAAGACTGACTCGCTTCCCTCTTCAGACAACACTGAATTAAAGGAAAAGGAAAAAGTCATTAAGAGAACATCACCAAGTTGGTGAAAAAGATTATCCACCTCAGCCAACTATTAATTCTTGCACTAGGTCATCTCTCACGGAATGAAAATATTTTGCCAAAACAGTTCTTAGACTAAGTATGTATCTATCTCGAGAAAACCAGATGATGTATTAATATTATGTAAGGTTTCAATAGAAAAGGATTCAATTAATCTATTAAAATTTTTTGTTTCTGAAGGAAAAATAAATTTGACGTCATTCCAGTTTACCTGATGACGTTCTTCGATGTGCAAGAAAATTGTATTGCTATCATTGCATCTTTTTATGTCTCCTTTATATTGATCTAGACAGAAACGCAAAGATTTCAAGGTTTCGCCAAAATATGAACGATGGCAAGATTAACAAAGGATCGTGTAGACTCCTCCAATTTTCTCAGAGAATGTTGTTTTATTTATAAGAAGGGTTTGGGATTATATATCTGGGAAATTAAAGTTCACATTTAAATTGTACAATGTACAAATGGAAAAACGTAAGGGGATAAGTGATTCAGAGTAAGGAATTGTGATATTGTTTTGGAGAATATTAAAGGCAATGGATTTTTTGTTGTTATGTATATGTGTTTTTGTGGTTTTAAATTTGCGATTTATATATATATATATATATATATATATATATATATATATATATATATATATATATATATATATATATATATATATATATATATATATATATATTATATATATATATATATATATATATATATATATATATATATATATATATCAGAGGTGGGCATAAGCGCAAATGAGAGCGCAAAAGCGCAAAAGCGCAATTTGCGATTTAAATAAAAAATTTGCGCTTTTGCGTTTTGCGCTAAATTTCGAAAATGTGCGCTTTTGCATTTTGCGCTTAACAACCTTTTTAAGAGCGCAAAAGCGCAAATTTGCGCTGCGCTTTTGCGGAAGTTTTTTGAAATTAGCGCTTACCAATTTGCGCTTCATCATTTTTCTTAATAAAAAACAATTTTGGGCTTATATTTCAGTTTCCTATTTAATCAGCCAAATTTTATTACTCTTTCTGCTAATTAAAAGTTAATACTTAAACTAGGAATGGCGATATATAAAAAAAATATCGATATTTAAAAAATATCAAATTGTCCTCGATAATAAAAGATTTTTATATGAATATAAATATATATTATATATATATATATATATATATATATATATATATATATATATATATATATATATATATATATATATATATATATATATATATATATATATATATATATATATATAATATATATATATATATATATATGGTTTATTGAATATTTTGTTTATTGGTTTATTTGTATGGAACAAAAGCCTTGTCTTCCAATATTTAATAAAACTGACAAGGAAGTAATTGCCGAGTACATCGAAATAATGACGCCTATTGCTGTTAGGCTGGATATGTTGCAGGATGAGAAGAATGCGTACGCGGGGGTTCTATTGCCTAACCTCTTCCTCCTCAAGGACAATTTCGTGGAATTGCAACGAGAGGTGAAAAAACTTAACTATGCCAAAAGCTTAGTCAACTACTTACTAAAGCAGCCAAAGCCAAACAAAGGGAAAGAAAAGGGATTTGAACCGAGGTTCAGCATCATTTTTAATGATTGTGATTTACTTATGGCAACAGCTCTGCACCCTCACTTCAAACTCGGAGTGGCACATAGGTTAAATGAGGGGAAGTATCCAGCTGTCAAGACGAGGATATTTGAGGAAATAAAGTGTAATATTGCATCGAATTTTACTCCTCCACATCAAGGCACTGAAGGTGATGGGAATGAATCTGAAATGGACCCATTTAAGGTGAGCTATTTTTATAATTTAGAACAAATTTTAAGCCTCTCTTGTCCATATATATATATATATATATATATATATATATATATATATATATATATATATATATATATATATATATATATATATATATATATATATATATATATATATATATATATATATATATCACTGAGAGATAGAATGAGGAGTGAACTGGTGAGAGAGGAACTTGGGGTGGAATCAATTTTGGAATGCATAGAAAGAAACCAACTGAGATGGTTTGGTCACTTGAAGAGAATGGGGGAGGGAGAGAGACTGAGAGAGATGCTGGAATGGAGACCAGAAGGAAGGAGACCGGCGGGAAGACCAAGGAAGAGATGGATGGAGGCGATAGAGAAAGCCATCCAACGAAGAAACAAGACACTGGAAGAGGTGGAAGACAACCGAATGTTTGAGGACAGAAATGCGTGGAGAAGATTTTGGAGTAGCTCCCGACAGGCGCCAGCCTACCGGTTTAGACGGTGATGATGATGATGATGATATATATATATATATATATATATATATATATATATATATATATATATATATATATATATATATATATATATATATATATATATATATATATAATATATATATATATATATATATATATAATTCATAACTGCTAATGATGTTATAATTTCGAGGAATCGAACCCGGGTCCAAAGAGATGGAAGTCCGTTGTGTTGACCACTACTCCACTGATGGTTCAAAATGAAATAATCCAGAACTTCTACTGACATATCGCCTAGTGAAAAGTCCCTTCAATATTTCACCGACCACACTTGGGCGTAGCGTCAACATGGACCTGGTTCTATCCTGATTATAAACCGCAGTGCAAATTTATAATTTTGATAACCACTATAATAAACCGTGTAATCTTTATTTATAATTTTCATAACTGCTAATATGTTATATTTTCGAGGAATCGAACCCGGGTCCAAGAGATGGAAGTCCGTTGTGTTGACCACTACTCCACCGATTTTTCAAAATGAAATAATCCAGAACTTCTACTGACATATCGCCTAGTGAAAAGTCCCTTCAATATTTCACCGACCACAACTTGGGCGTAGCGTCAACATGGACCAGGTTCTATCCTGAATATAAACCGCAGTGCAAATTTATAATTTTGATAACCACTATGATAAACCGTGGAATCTTTATTTATAATTTTCATAACTGCTAATGATGTTATAATTTCGAGGAATCGAACCCGGGTCCAAAAGATGGAAGTCCGTTGTGTTGACCACTACTCCACCGATGGTTCAAAATGAAATAATCCAGAATGTCTTCTACTGACATATCGCCTAGTGAAAAGTCCCTTCAATATTTCACCGACCACAACTTGGGCGTAGCGTCAACATGGACCAGGTTCTATCCTGAATATAAACTGCAGTGCAAATGTTATAATTTTTGATAACCACTATGATAAACCGTGGAATCATTATTTATAATTTTTTAACTGCTAATGATGTTATAATTTCGAGGAATCGAACCCGGGTCCAAAAGATGGAAGTCCGTTGTGTTGACTACTCCACTGATGGTTCAAAAGGAAATAATCCAGAACTTCTACTGACATATCTCGCCTAGTGAAAAGTCCCTTCAATATTTCACCGACCACAACTTGGGCGTAGCGTCAACATGGACCAGGTTCTATCCTGAATATAAACCGCAGTGCAAATTTTATAATTTTGATAACCACTATGATAAACCGTGGAATCTTTATTTATAATTTTCATAACTGCTAATGATGTTATAATTTCGAGGAATCGAACCCGGGTCCAAGAGATGGAAGTCCGTTGTGTTGACCACTACTCCACCGATGGTTCAAAATGAAATAATCCAGAACTTCTACTGACATATCGCCTAGTGAAAAGTCCCTTCAATATTTCACCGACCACAACTTGGGCGTAGCGTCAACATGGACCAGGTTCTATCCTGAATATAAACCGCAGTGCAAATTTTATAATTTTGATAACCACTATGATAAACCGTGGAATATTTATTTATAATTTTCATAACTGCTAATGATGTTATAATTTCGAGGAATCGAACCCGGGTCCAAAAGATGGAAGTCCGTTGTGTTGACCACTACTCCACCGATTTTTCAAAATGAAATAATCCAGAACTTCTACTGACATATCGCCTAGTGAAAAGTCCCTTCAATATTTCACCGACCACAACTTGGGCGTAGCGTCAACATGGACCAGGTTCTATCCTGAATATAAACCGCAGTGCAAATTTTATAATTTTGATAACCACTATGATAAACCGTGGAATCTTTATTTATAATTTTCATAACTGCTAATGATGTTATAATTTCGAGGAATCGAACCCGGGTCCAAAAGATGGAAGTCCGTTGTGTTGACCACTACTCCACTGATGGTTCAAAATGAAATAATCCAGAACTTCTACTGACATATCTCGCCTAGTGAAAAGTCCCTTCAATATTTCACCGACCACAACTTGGGCGTAGCGTCAACATGGACCAGGTTCTATCCTGAATATAAACCGCAGTGCAAATTTTATAATTTTGATAACCACTATGATAAACCGTGGAATCTTTATTTATAATTTTCATAACTGCTAATGATGTTATAATTTCGAGGAATCGAACCCGGGTCCAAAAGATGGAAGTCCGTTGTGTTGACCACTACTCCACTGATGGTTCAAAATGAAATAATCCAGAACTTCTACTGACATATCGCCTAGTGAAAAGTCCCTTCAATATTTCCCGACCACAAACAACATGGACCAGGTTCTATCCTGGTATAAACCGCAGTGCAAATTTATAATTTTGATAACCCGGTTCGATTCCTCGAATTTTATTTAACATTTAGCAGTTATGAAAATTATAAATAAAGATTCCACGGTTTATCATAGTGGTTATCAAAAATTATAAAATTTGCACTGCGGTTTATATTCAGGATAGAACCTGGTCCATGTTGACGCTACGCCCAAGTTGTGGTCGGTGAAATATTGAAGGGACTTTTCACTAGGCGATATGTCAGTAGAAGTTCTGGATTATTTCATTTTGAACCATCAGTGGAGTAGTGGTCAACACAACGGACTTCCATCTTTTGGACCCGGGTTCGATTCCTCGAAATTATAACATCATTAGCAGTTATGAAAATTATAAATAAAGATTCCACGGTTTATCATAGTGGTTATCAAAATTATAAAATTTGCACTGCGGTTTATATTCAGGATAGAACCTGGTCCATGTTGACGCTACGCCCAAGTTGTGGTCGGGTGAAATATTGAAGGGACTTTTCACTAGGCGATATGTCAGTAGAAGTTCTGGATTATTTCCTTTTGAACCATCGGTGGAGTAGTGGTCAACACAACGGACTTCCATCTTTTGGGACCCGGGTTCGATTCCTCGAAATTATAACATCATTAGCAGTTATGAAAATTATAAATAAAGATTCCACGGTTTATCATAGTGGTTATCAAAATTATAAAATTTGCACTGCGGTTTATATTCAGGATAGAACCTGGTCCATGTTGACGCTACGCCCAAGTTGTGGTCGGTGAAATATTGAAGGGACTTTTCACTAGGCGATATGTCAGTAGAAGTTCTGGATTATTTCATTTTGAACCATCAGTGGAGTAGTGGTCAACACAACGGACTTCCATCTTTTGGACCCGGGTTCGATTCCTCGAAATTATAACATCATTAGCAGTTATGAAAATTATAAATAAAGATTCCACGGTTTATCATAGTGGTTATCAAAATTATATATATATATATATATATATATATATATATATATATATATATATATATATATATATATATATATATATATATATATATATATATATATATATATATATATATATATATATATATATATATATATATATATATATATATATATATATATATATATATATATATATATATATATATATATATATATATATATATATATATATATATATATATATATATATATATATATATATATATTCATAATACACTGACATAATGTTCAAATGAAACTTAAAAAGATTTGAGTTCTTGATACCATTTCTAAATTTTTCAGAAACTGAAGGCCCCATATATCCAGCAGACACCTCTGGAGGAGAAGCTGCGGTAAACCTTGGATAGCTGGGATGCAGTAGATGTTCACCACAATACCCCTCTCACTAGGAACCTTTTTCCATGTGAATACCAAGAGGTCTGGGTGGACTTGTTTATGAAAGTATAATACCCCATTACCCAGCTCAGCGGCCGTGGAGAGGTTGTTTAGTCAAGGCTCTGACATTCTAAGACCAAAGAGGGCAGCCATTGCATCCAGCAATTTTGAAAAATTTATTTTCATGAAAGGGAATATGACCCTTTTCAGAATGCAAGAGGAGAGCTACGAGGAGGAAGAGATCATAGATGGCTGAATAAATAATAATAAATTCTTTCTCATTTTTTGTTATTTATTTGTATTTATCAAATAAATTTAAAAATTTTTTTTTTTTTTTTTTTTTTTTTTTTTTTTTTTTTTTTTTTTTTTTTGCTCCAAAATTTGCGCTTTAAAATTTTTTTTTTATTTGCGGACATGTGCGCTTTTGCTTTTGCGGACTAAATTTTTGAAAAAATGTGCGCTTTTGCATTTGCGGACAAAAGTTTTTAAAATTTGCGCTTTGAGTTTGCGCTCTAAATTTTAAAATTTGCGCGCCCACCTCTGATATATATATAATATATATATATATATATATATATATATATATATATATATATATATATATATATATATATATATATATATATATATATATATATATATATATATATATATATATATATATATACTGTAAATTCATTAGCTTTGATTATTTATCTCTTAAATCTACAGACTATCCTAAATTCTTTGATTAATTCAACTTTAAAATAAAGCACACCCTCTGTTTTTCTCCTTTCTCTGAAATCATTAGTTTAGGTAATTTCGATGTTAACCACAAGTAAAGGCTTTCTTCAAGTTCTCAAAATATAGCCAGTAAATTTTGTCTTCCATCTCTATATCCCAAATCACTTTGAGCAGATTGTTCAGCTCCTTACTTATATCCTTGATTGCTTATAAATCTTTTCTTAACTTTTAATCATTTTTTTTTGCTGTGATACTTTATCTTCCTTTGGATTCCTTTGATTACCTTCTAATCTCTGTATCCTCTTCAATTCCTACAAGTTTTCTGCTGGAGGGACCGTTGCCTATTGAATGGAAACGTTTGTGGTAATTCGGTCTGACTTGCTATCTTACTTCTTTGAATATCCATGGAATGATTTTTGCTTCCGTAAAAATATAGTTTTACCGCAGGTACTTCAGAGTGTGCTGAGCGCCTAACCGAATTGTTTCCCTCAGGAGTAGAAACGTACAATCCATATTAGTTGCCTTAGAAGTAAGCTAAATATTTTTTTGAACTAAACTCAAATTATCATTTACTAAATTTTATTTCTTTAATTAATGTAAATTGTACTTTCTTGAAAATTTTCTTGAAAAGTTATCACATATTTCAGTGAACAACGTTGTTAGATTTTTGGTACTGTTAATGAAAGGATTCGAATCCGAATCCAGATGATTTTCGAATATCTTGTATTCGAATCCGAATTCAGATGATTTTCGAATTTCTCGAATCCGAATACGAACCATGATATATATATATATATATATATATATATATATATATATATATATATATATATATATATATATATATATATATATATATATATATATATATATATATATATTTTTTTTTTTTTTTTTTTTCTTTTTTTTTTATCTTCTCACCCCTTGACCACCCCACGCTGAGGTGGCCACACTTCGCTAATGAAGCCGCCCGCCGCAGTCGGCGTCGTCCAGAGATCTTTCAAATATTTCAAATATGCTTTTTAGGAAAATCCGGGATGGCCGCCAGCTGTGCCCAAAGTCCTCTCAGAGAGGTGATGTGATGTAGGATTCTGTGTTATGTAAGGGAGGGGATCTTTGTATTTGGTTTTTTTTTGGTATTTATATTTTTGTATTATCACTGAACCACTTTTTAATATAGGTTTCTACCTTACCACTATACTATACTATATTACTATATATATATATATATATATATATATATATATATATATATATATATATATATATATATATATATATATATATATATATATATATATATATATATATATATATATATATATATATATGATTCGGCCGTCGTCGAGAGTAGATGTGCCTAAAAGTAGATGGGAAAAGAAAAGCGAGAAGAATCAGAAAGAAGATTGAGGAGAGAAAAGAAGAGAGAAGGTTTATGTATTAAGATAGTACTGAACAAAATTTTTTACAAACTAATAGCTAAAATTTATTTTAAAATTATAACTTTAGAAAATATATTTGCATTATAAAAAAAAATAAATAAATAAGTTTCGATAAAATTATATCTCAAAATTTATAGAGGAGCAACAAATCTTAATGAAAATTAAACCTTAGCATTAAGAATTTAAAATTTAAAAACAAGAGTTTGAAAATCGACGACAGGATCAGATCATGTGAAGAGAACTAAATGCAAGGACGACAGGACTAGCCATCCGGCCTTGTGATTACTCTGTCAACGGCTTGTAACTTCTCCAGAACCAGCATTGGAAACCATAGCTCAGAGAAGCACAATCTTTTGAACACCCCTGGGAGAGAGTGTTTAGAGGCTAGTTTGAAATCGATGCTGGTCCTACTGAAAAGGTGAAAACCCTACCTGAGAGTCTGGATAAGACTCATGGACCGGCATGGAGACCAACGAGCTGAAAAACATGATCTTTTAGAGGGCTCTGGGAGAACTTCTACAAGCGAATGGGGAAAGATGCTGGTTCCACTGACAGGGTGAAAACCCTTCCTGGGAGAGGTTGTAGATTGTTATATATATATATATATATATATATATATTATATATATATATATATATATATATATATATATATATATATATATATATATATATATATATATATATATATATATATATATATATATATATATATCAGTGATGGGCGAATCCAAATCCGAACTGTCAAATTCGAATTCGAATCCGAATTCGAATTTCGAATTTCTCGAATCCAAATCCGAATCCGAATCCATGAAAAATCTTGAAAATATTTAAATCTGGATTCGGATTCACCCATCGCTGATATATATAATATATATATATATATATATATATATATATATATATATATATATATATATATATATATATATATATATATATATATATATATATATAGTTAATAACTCCGCAGAAAAGGAAAAGAATCCTTAGGATAATCACCAAAGCGTTTTTAAAAAACTAAATACTTTATAACCTGCATACTCCGATTTAAGGCATTTAAAAAATATGTAAATCGAAGGAAGTAATGAAAATAGGTGAAAGAGTTTTCCAATATAAAGTTTCTCAACTATTTGATTCATATTTAAGCACCTGTGACATAAAATAATACAATTCTTGGCAAGTCTCTAAAACTATATTTTTTCATTGAAATTTTAATTAATTAATATAATTTAATATAATTTAATATAATATAATTTAATATAATAATTAATATAATTAATTAATATAATTTAATATAATTTAATTACTATAATATAAATAATATAAATTTATTTAGAGAAGGTAAGAAAAGGAAAATATTTTTTAAAAAGAGCAGAAAAAATAAGAAGTTTAAGACTATTAATAACAATTAAGTTTAAGTTAATTACCTTGTTAAAAAAATTCTTGTATTTGAGATTTTGCTTAGTGAATGCTTGAAATGACAGTGCTTTTGTTTGATTAAAAACAAATTCTTTCTCAGCCCCAATAAGCTATATGAGAAAGATCAGAAGTTACTTTCTTCAAGGTAGTCTTCTTATCGTCGTCTAAATTTAGGTGGCGATGGGTTGGCTACATTTCATAATGTTTAAGGTAAGATTTCAATTATGCTTTTGAATATTGGTGACAATCGTATAATTGAAATTTTGCAATAAGTTTCTTAACTTTCATCCGATTTTCATCAAATAAAATACAATGTATAGCATTCTCGAACTCTGACACGTCATTTTCCAGCCTTTTCCTATGTCTCTATGTCTTTGTTTTATTTTCACATTTCAGTGAAAAACCATGTTCACGACACAATTGAAACAATCTAAAAAAGAAAATCTCTTTGACGAAACTTTAGCAATAAAAAGTTTTTTGTTTAAAAAAATTGTTGTTGAGATTTTTGATATCAACCTCAAAATGTCCATCAGCACTCAATTCCCTACAACAGAAATATTTTTTTTTTATAAATAAAAAAAATCTAACATTTTTTTTTGTTCATCTGATGAAAAAAATGTAATTTTTAGAGCATCTATAATTGGGCTGACTACGGCATTTTTGTTTATGTAATGTTTTTTGTATATCCAACCGCTTTGCACCTGAACACACAAGAAAGTAAAAAATATATAAATATTTTCCCTTGTCAAAGGGAAAAACGACTGGATATGCAAAAAAAAAAAAAAAAAAAAAAAAAAAAAAAAAATAATCTAATAAAAAAAGGTATATTCCGCCAGTTTGTAGATGTTCTGAAGATTTCCTATTAATCGGATGAACAGAAAAATAGTAGTTGCTATTTTTCCTTTATGATAAAAAAGTTCCCTGCCGCAGGGAATTGAGTACTGTTTTGTTTGGTGATTAATATCATAAATCTCAACAATGAAGTACCATCTTTGCATAGTTCAATTTTTCAATCATTTCGGCAAAAGTTAAATCAATGGAACTTAGAAGGAGAATATACTTTTTTCTTCAGAAGCTGAATGAACAATTAAACATTTACACAAAGTACAACTAATTAGCAAAGATGAAAAAGTTCATCAAGGAAGAATGTATGCTCAACGATAAGCAGGTTTTGAGAATCCTGTATACAGGGTGATTCAAAATTATGGTAAAAATTTTTAGTAACTGATAAGACAGGCAAATATAAAGGTAAAAGTTCCTATAAAAGTATGACGTAATTTGCTTAGTTTTCCGTCTGGCTGTCTGTGTTTGTTTGTTACTAAATATTTTGTATCTACGAAAGCAAGTAAGTTACAAACTCTAAATTTAAAAATGGCGGACGTTAAAAGTATTTTAGGTACAAATAACTCATTCGGAATAGCAGGTGTAAATAAACATATTATTATTGTATGATAAGTTTAATTTTGTACAACATAAACATACTGGTTCAGAATTACTACGGGAGTGAAGCAAGGTAAGGGTGCTCTCCCCAATATTGTTCATAACATTTATGGACTATTGTGGAAAGATGGCACAAGGAAGAGTAAATGGGAAAATTTTTGGCTACGCAGACGACCTGGCCTTGTTCGCTGATACTGAGGAAATTTTACAAAATATGATTGGAGTTTGGAATGATGTTCTGAGTGAGGTTGGAATGAGGATAAATGAGGACAAAACAGAAGTTATGGGGATGGGTAAGATGCAAGAAAATCTAAACGTGAGAGTGGGTGACAGAGCGCTGAAGCAGACAGATCACTTTAAATATCTGGGAGTGTGTTTCGGATCTGAGAACAGTACAAGCCGTGAACTGGATATAAGACGTGGCAAATTTAATAGCGCACTGATATCCTTATATCCTCTGGTGAATGATAGAAATGTCCCAAGGAAAGTAAAAACTTTAATATACACTAGTATCTTGAAACCGATAATGTTGTATGGATATGAGGCGTGGGCCCTTAGTACAAGAGATAAAAGTAAAATCCAGGCATGCGGAATGAGGGTGTTGAGGGTGATTATGGGTGTGACGAGACGGGATGGAAGAAGAAATTAGGATATAAGAGAGGAATTAGAAGTGGAAAACATATTAAAATTCATTGAGAAGGGACAGTTGAGATGGTTTGGGCATGTGAAGAGAATGGATGAGGACAGGTATCCGAGGAGATTTTATGAATGGAGGCCGATGGGGAGGAGGGGAGTTGGAAGACCGAGAATTAGATGGAAAGATAACATCAGGATGGCGATTGAGGGGAGAGGGGGAGACATCGAGGATGTGGAGGGGATGAGAAGATACGAAGACAGACAGCGATGGAGGGATTTCGTGCAGGATTACTGACAGGCGCTTTGCGCCTACAGGAGCCTGGTGAGAAGGGTGAGAAAGTGAGAAAGTGAATAAACATACTGTATCTAAAGCACCTACAAATGATATCAAAAGACTAAGGATGATGTTGAAAATGACCTCCGTTGTTCCCAATGCACGAGTACAGGCGTCTTCTCATCTGTTGTCGGACCCGTTCAAATATTCCATGAGTCTTTTTGATCGTTTCAATTCCGTTCATAATCCTTAAGTCGTAGGTCTTCAACGGTGTTGATTGGAGAAGAGTATACTAAGGTCTTTAAATGTCCCCAAAGGATTTAGGTCTGGTGACCTTGCTGGCCACGGAACTGGGCCACCTCGACCTATCCATTGATTGAGAAAGGTGTCATTCAGGTGTTCACGAACTGCAGCACTAAAGTGTGTTGGAGCCCCATCATGCATAAACCACATGCTGTGGCGCAACTGAATTGAGGTACATCATCAAGCAAGGTACGGAGCTCATGTTTCAAAAAGTTTAAGTAGTTTATGCCATTATGTCTGGGAGGAAGTTCGAACATAAGTAGATGATCATTTAAAATTCCTGCCCAAATGTTTACTGAAAACTGATGTTGTGAACGATTCTGTTTAATGGCTTGATTCTCGTCTCGTGTTAACGATAGCTGTTCTTGCAAAGTGAGCCTCGTCGGTAAATTAAACCTTCGATAAAAAGTTTGGGTCAATACATTTGTCCAAAAACCATTGACAAATAACAACACGAGGAGCATAGTCACGTGACAATAGAGTATGCACCTGTTGGACGTGGTACGGGTGTAACTGTTGCTCGTGCAGTAACCTCCAAATACTAGATTGGTTCGAATTAAACTGTAGTGACAATTCTCGCGTGCTCTTTTCAGGATGCTCAGATATTTCATTAAGAACTAATTCTTCTAAATCAACAGTCCTAGTAGATCGGGGTCTGCCTGCATTAGTGTGCTCTTTGGACTGCAAATAACCTGTTTCAGACAGGCGTTGATGAATAGTGGCAAAAAACCTTGCGCTTGGACAAATTCGGTTGGGATATTTCACTTGGTATAAACGTCTTGCTGCAGAACTATGGCAGAGTCATATCCCATTCATTAATTGCATGTCAGCTAGTTCAGAGTATGAATACACGTGGTAATTACGTTCCATATTCAATAACGAAATAAACACGTAAGAGACACACACAGTCAATGAGTTACAAAGTAATGCGTAACACAAACAGACCGTGCATTTATATGGTAGTTGGCTGTTTTGGTCAACAACCCGAAATTTAGAGTTTGTAACTTACTTGGTTTCGTAGATACAAAATATTTAGTAACAAACACATATAGACAGCCTGACGGAAAACTAAGCACATTATATGAACTTATTTATATGAACTTTCCTTTATTTTTGCATGTCTTATCAGTAACCAAAAATTTTTCCCATAATTTTGAATCCCCCTGTATATGTGAACGTCTTGAGGTTAAACATAAAAAAGAAATTGAATGGCATTTGCAACAAATGGGATTTTTTTTTATTTAATAAAAAAAAATCAGTCATTTGAATTAGTAAAAAGTGAGATTATTTTATCTTTAATTTCTACAGCGTTATTGGTCCAAGCAGAAGCATTGTACGCCATGGGAGAGTTTGAGAGGGCCTTGGTTCTCTATCACAGAGGAAATCGTAAAAGACCTTACCTTGCTTCTTTCAGAAAGGGAATTCAAAAGTCAAGAGAAGCAATATTAAATGCCATTGGAGGTAATATATATATATATATATATATATATATATATATATATATATATATATATATATATATATATATATATATATATATATATATATATATATATATATATATATATATGACCGTAGATCATCCATTTAATTTTAGCATAAATAATAACATCTGCATTTGGGGTATGGTCTTATTGTTGTAGATTGTTTGTTATGTTTTAAAAGTTTACAAGGCCATTTAATTGATCTTGAATCAAGAAAATGAAATAATTTGTCGATATATATATATATATATATATATATATATATATATATATATATATATATATATATATATATATATATATATATATATATATATATATATATATATATATATATATATATATAAGATCTTTCATCATCAGTCCTTAAAAGTTCTAAAAGAGCACTCTAAAAGATCATGTTTTTCGGCTAGTTGGCTTCAATACTAGTCCTTGAGTTTTATAAGTTCTCAGGTAGGGTTTTCACCCTTTCTGTTGGACTAGAATCGTTTTCCATCCAACCTCTAAGCCCTCTCACCTAGGGTTCTCCCGAATATCGTGCTTATTTAAGCTATGGTTTTCCATGCTGGTCCTGGAGTTGTTGCAAGCTGTTAACAGAGTACTCACTGGGCCGGGTTGCTAGGCTTGTAGCACTTTCTTTTATATATATATATATATATATATATATATATATATATATATATATATATATATATATATATATATATATATATATATATATATATATATATATCGACCTGTAGCTCTCACTTGTGTACTGTCTAAAAGTTTTGAAACTCTCCTAAACTCTCTTTTCCTGAAACATTTGGATTCTCATTCTCTTCTCTCGACGCTCGAGGTTCAACTGGTGACATACTTTCCTATCTTTCTGATATATGGTCTTCTGCCCTTAGGGATTTCGGGGAGTTTTGTGTGGTGGCGCTTGACATATCCAAGGCTTTTGAATTTGTTTGGCATGCGTCGCTGCTCACCAAGCTCCCTTCCTTTGGGTTTCCTCCTTCCCTTTGCTTACTTATGTCTAGTTTTCTCTCAGATCGTTCCATTTCGGCACTTGTAGATGGAGCGACCTCTTCCTCTTTTTCTGTCAACTGTGGTGTTCCTCAAGGTTCAGTTTTATCTCCAACTTTATTCTTACTTTTCATAACGATCTTCTCAACTGCACTTCTAACTCTGTTCATTGTTATGGTGACGACTCAACTCTACATTCTTCTACTCATTTAAAATCTGCTCCCTCTTTTGCTTCTAGAATTGCTTCTCGTCTTCAACTTTCCAATTCTATTCTTGCCGATCTGGATGGGATTTCCCGGTGGGGTCATAGCAACCTTGTGAAGTTCAACTCTTTAAAAACTCAACTTCTTCACATCTCCCTCTCAAAAACACCTCCCAACTTTCCTATCCTATTCGACGGCTCTCCCGTCTCACCTGTAAATAACATTAACATTCTTGGTCTAAGCATAAACAATAAACTGTCTTGGAAACCACATATCTCAATGGTTGCTAAAGTGGCCTCTAAGAAGCTGGGAGTTCTGTTCAGGTTGCGAGAATTTTTTCTTCTGAGCAGTTACTCCAAATATATAAAGGTCTTATTCGCCCTTGTATGGAGTACTGTTCTCACATATGGGGGGGGGGGCTCCGGCTCCTCCTCTCTTTTGGATAGGGTTGAGTCTAAAGCTAAAAGATTAATAAACTGTCCCCTACTTTCAAACTCTCTTGATCCCTTTTCTCTGCGACGTGACGTTTGCGCACTATCTCTTTTCTATATGTATTATAATGGCAGGTGCTCGAGGGAATTGGCCTCTCGCATTCCTCCACCGTTGCGTCGTCCTCGTTGAACAAGGGGTGACCTGCTTTCGCACCAATTTTGAGTGGATGTAGTAAACCCCAGGCTGGCCTCGTTGTGGTGACTCCTTCTTTCCAGCCACATCTGTTCTGTGGAACTCTACCACCTTCTAATTTTCCTACTGTATTTAATCTTCCACTCTTCAAGGCTTCAGTTTGTGCCTACCTGAGAGATGTGCGTTAGGTCTGTGTTTGAATGAGTCTTCTTCCCCCTTGTGTGTGCCCCCTCCTTGAAAAGGGTTCTGCCCGTGAGTGGTGGCGATCTGTATATATATATATATATATATATATATATATATATATATATATATATATATATATATATATATATATATATATATATATATATATATATATATATATATATATATATATATATATATATATATATATATATATATATATATATATATATATATATATATATATATATATATATATATATATATATATATATATATATATATATATATATATATATATATATATATATATATATATATATTACTGAAAAAATTAAAGCACCACTGGAAGAAATGTTAATAGGAGGATACTGAAACATACAAAATGGGCAGAAGCATTGTTAATACACAGGACATAGTTATACATAATGAAAATAATGTGGTTCCCCAACGTGGGCACCCCGGGACCCTTGGTCAGGTGCAAACCTGTTGGGTGAATTTGCATGCCACCTTTTCCAGGCTATCAGTACCTTTTGTGGCCTCCTTTTGCACGTATGACAGCTAAACACCGTTAGAGCATGCTGGAGATGAGGTCCTGGATGGTTTCCTATGACAGTTCCTGCCATTGGCGTACAACCGTTTGTCGAACGTCGTTAAGGCTGTGTGGCTGGTTCTTTAGTGTGCCCAACAGATGCTCGATAGGGTTTAGGTCGGGATTGTAGGTGGGCAAGTACAGTGTTCGAATCCCTACCGTCTAGAAATAGTCACCAACACATCTGGCTACGAGTGGTCTGACTTTATCCTGCATGAGGAAGAAGGCTTTACCAATTTAGGGACCAATTAGTATGACGTATGGTTCGTGTATGTCCGTTATGTACCGTTTCCCGGTTAGAAACCCTTCAAAAAAAACGTGTAACTCAGTGCGGACATGTAAAGATATACCACCCCAAACCAAAATGGATCCACTACCGAAGGGAAGTATCTCTTTCACTGTTAATGACGGGTATTCTTACGTTAACTAGATTTTGAAATTTTGGTTTTCTTATGTTTGATGATGTTAGAAATCTTGGTATGAGTGTTTCATTGCTCAAGTAAAAGTATGCTCAAAAAATGAATTGTATATATGAAAGATGAGTTACGACGAGTGCTGGTTAGGATTCTGTCTTTATCATGAGAGATCGGCATAATATTCAGGGAAAACAGGATAAAGGGTATTTATCATATGAAGAAATATTGAGTTTACCATCTTTCGGTGCTAAGTATGTCGGCTCTTGATATGGATAAGGTGTAATGAGCATAAATATATGCCCATATGGGTGAAAATTAATAATAATAATAATAATAATAATAATAATAATAATAATAATAATAATAATATTATTATTATTATTATTATTATAATAATAATAATAATAATAATAATAATAATAATAATAATAATAATAATAATAATAATAATAATAATTCAGATTCAAAATTCTTTATTCATTGAACATACACTGTAATTTACAATATGTAGTAGGTCCTATACAACTAACTACAATAATAATAATAATAATAATAATAATAATAATAATAATAATAATAATAATAATAATGATAGTAATAGTAATGAAATGACTGTGCAGTTCTCAGAAAATGGACTTCTAAGGGGATACACATTTGTTTCCATTGAGCCCCAAAGTTTAGTAGTTTCAAACTGGGGTATAAAAAACATTGCCGTTTTCATTGCCTCCAGGACTGAATTCCTCCATCTCTCTACTCGACACAAGATTCCACACAACTATGTTGTCTTCTTCGAAAACACTCAACTCAAACCTTCATCTCTCCTCAACATTCTCTGTTTTTTTCTCGTTATCTATATATGGAAAGATCACGTTATTTTTCTTTCTAAACAAGCTTCTAAGATGTTAGGTGTTCTGAGGCTCCTTCAATATTTCTTCATTCCACCCCAGTTGCTTGTTCTTTACAGGGGTGTTTCTCGACCCTGTGTGGAGTATAACTCACTAGGGTGATTCCAATCATGCGACTCTTCCTGGAAAGGTGGATTCTAGAGCTTTCCGTCTTATAAGCTCTCTTCCTCTCTCTAATTTTCTCCATTTTTTTCTCGTCGATCAAATTGTTGTGTCACTCTCTGTATACTCTCTTTATTGCAACGGACGCTGCTCTTCTGAACTTGTCTGTTTCATACCTCCTTCATTCACGCCATACTGCAAAGTCTTATCGTTTCTCTGTCCAACTCTTTGACCCCAGACATAAACGATATGCTCAATCTTACATGAACACACTCCCTTCGTCTATGTTCCCAACTTCCTATAAATTACACACCTTCAAACGCATTGTATCATGATATGTAATTTGACCGGGTTTCCGATTTTCAACCTAACTCTGGTGGAAATTTTAGTAGAAGTCTGGCCATTGCTCATCAGATGTATATATATATATATATATATATATATATATATATATATATATATATATATATATATATATATATATATATATATATATATATATATATATATATATATATATATATATATATATATATATATATATATATATATATATATATATATATATATATATATATATATATATATATATATATATATATATATATATATATATATATGGGATTCATGATAATCTGTTGGTTAAGTATTAGCATGTTCAAAGTATTGCTGGTTCAAATCCCATATTGTGTATGCTAATAATAAACATATATATATATATATATATATATATATATATATATATATATATATATATATATATATATATATATATATATATATATATATATATATATATATATATATATATATATATATATATATATATATATATATATATATATATATATATATATATATATATATATATATATATATATATATATATATATATATATATATATATATATATATATATTACTATGTCTACTCATACTGTGGTAATGTCCTGAACCGACGAGTTTTTGAGGCTGAACTAAGAGTTTCACTAGCAATTCAATTTCAGTCAGCGGCATGCTAAGCCTCTCTTTTCCTAGAGACTGCAATGCCCAGTATCAAGCACACAAACAAGGTCCATCATTATGCATTTTTTTATATGTTCATCATCTCATATATATATATATATATATATATATATATATATATATATATATATATATATATATATATATATATATATATATATATATATATATATATATATATATATATATATATATATATATATATTAGGGTTGGCCGAGCTCCGGAATTTTCCGCACCGCACCACACCACACAACACCGCACCAGGTCGTCGTACACACCGCACCAACTGTCATTTGTTGCGCACCTCACCTGCACCAGAAGCAAAATGCAGTGCACCGCAACGCACCAAAATCAGCGCACCACGCACCGCACCGCACCAACATATACAATTGAAGCATATATATATATATATATATATATATATATATATATATATATATATATATATATATATATATATATATATATATATATATATATATATATATATATATATACACACTCTCATCCTTTCTGCGTCCAACTCTCCGACCCCAGACTTAACCGCTATGCTCAATCTTACATGTACTCTACTGTCTGTCTTTAATATTCTCGCTATGTCTTTTTCTCGTAAGTCGTAATCTTTCATGGAAGGATCACAATACTTCTCTTTCAAAATAAGCTTCTGTGAGGTTGAATGTTCTGGGGCTCCTTCGAAATATGCTTAGTTTTCATAGGTGTGCTGTTTTCATTGCATATGGAGTACGTTTCACAGATCTGGGATGGTTCCACTCATGATTCCACTCATATAATATATATATATATATATATATATATTATATAATATATATATATATATATATATATATATATATATATATATATATATATATATATTTATATATATATATATATAATCTTACGGAACAGAAGATTATTGCAGGATACAATTATTCGGTGCGGTGCGCACCAGGGCCCGCACCACGCCACCGCACCGCACCTTTTTCTTTGCGCAACGCACCGCACTTTCATTTTTTTTTTTCGCACCGCACCGCACCGCACCGCACCGCACCACGCACCGCACCCACCACACCGCACCCGGTGCGTCGGCCAACCCTATATATATATATATATATATATATATATATATATATATATATATATATATATATATATATATATATATATATATATATATATATATATATATATATATATATATATATATATATACGGTCCCGATGGTATTCCTCCTTTGGTTCTCAAAATTTGTGCTTCCGAGCTTGCATCGTGCCTTGGTAAACTATTTCGTCTTTGTCTCTCTACTTCAACCTTCCCTTCTTGCTGGAAACGTGCGCTCATTCAGGCTGTGCCGAAGAATGGGAACCCCTCTCAACTCTCCAACTACCGTCCTATTTCTTTGACCTCCGTTCTCTCTAAAGTTTTCGAATCTATCCTTAACAGGAAGATTTGGAAACATCTCAATTCTTCTAATCTTATCTCAGATCGCCAGTATGGTTTTCGTAAAAAAACGCTCTACGGGTGATCTTCTTTCCCTTCTCTCTGACTCTTGGTCCTCCGCTCTTCGGCATTTCGGTGAATCTTTTGCTGTGGCGCTGGACATATCGAAAGCCTTCGATTAGGGTCTGGCACATAGCTTTGATTTCTAAACTTCCTCTTTCGGTATCTATCCTTCTCTCTGTGATCTTCTCCCTAATTTCCTTTCCGGTCGTTCTATAGCAGCTGTTGTAGACGGCCACCGTTCTTCCTTTAAATCTATTAATAGTGGTGTTCCTCAGGGTTCTGTCCTATCCCCAACACTTTTTCTACTTTTCATTAATGACCTTCTCTCTATTACCTCATCTCCTATCCACTCCTATGCTGATGACTCCACACTTCATTATTCCTTCCAGTTTGGAAAACGTCCCACCCAATAGTAGTTGATAGACTCGAGAAGGGTAGCCTTGGAGCAACTAACTTCTGATCTTTCTCGTATTTCTAATTGGGGCAGAGAAAACATGGTTGTTTTCAATGCCTCAAAAACTCAATTCCTTCATCTCTTCACTCGACACAATCTTCCACACAACTATGATATCTTCTTCGAAAACACACAACTCAAGCCTTCATCTGTTCTTAACATTGTTTATTTTTCTCGTGATCTTTCTTGGAAAGATCACATTAATTCTCTTTCTAAACAAGCTTCTAAGAGGTTGGGTGTTCTGAGGCGCCTTCAGAATTACTTCACGCCACCCCAGTTGCTTGCTCTGTATAGGGGTGTTGTTCGCCCCTGTATGGAGTATGCTTCGCACATCTGGGGTGGTTCCACTCACATACAGCTCTCCTAGAGAAGGTGGAGTCTAAGGGCATTTCGTCTCATCAACTCTCCTGCTCTTACTAACTCTCTTCAATCTCTTTCTGCCCGTCGAATTGTTGCGTCACTCTCTCTTTACTATCGCTATTACAACGGACACTGCTCTTCTGAACTCTCTCGTCGCATACCTCCTCCATTGAGAAGAGCTCGTGCGACACGCCTTTCTACACAGTCTCATTCTTTCTCTGTCCAACTCTCCGACCCCAGACTTAACCGCTATGCTCAATCTTACATATACTCTACCGGTTAAGTCTGGAACACACTCCCTTTATCTGTTTTCCCAACTTCCTTTGACTTGCATACTTTCAAACGCCGTGTATCTGGACACGTCGGCCATCATCGACCAGGATAGATCTTTCCCAACTCCGGTGGAATTTGGTAGGCCTCTTGCCTTTGCCCACCGGAGGAGATATAAATAAATATATATATATATATATATATATATATATATATATATATATATATATATATATATATATATATATATATATATATATATATATATATATATATATATATATATATATATATATATATATATATATATATATATATATATATATATATATATATATATATATATATATATATATATATATATATATATATATATATATATATATATATATATATATATATATGTGTGTGTATGTGTGTGTGTGTGTGTGTGTGTGTGTGATGACGAACATAATATGCATAATGATGGACCTTGTTTGTGTGCTTGATACTGGACGTTGCAGACAAATATAAAAATATAAAAATATTTGTGATTATCAAATTAAGTCTTTGTTATTTACAAAGCCAATTTAAATTTTTTTACATTTTTGGCGGAAAAAATATAGATTACCTGATTATCCTAATATATATTATATATATGTATATATATATATATATATATATATATATATATATATATATATATATATATATATATATATATATATATATATATATATATATATATATATATATATATATATATATATATATATATATATATATATATATATATATATATATATATTTATTCCAAATTGAAGCAGAGAAAACATGGTCGATTTAAATGCCTCAAATACTCAATTCCTCCTTTTTCTACGAGACAAAATTCCACACAACTGCGACATCTTCGATGATACTCGACTCAAATCTTCATCTATCCTCAATGTTCTCGGTGTTTCTTTTTCTCGTGATCTTTCTTGGAAGGATCACATTACTCCTCTTTCTAAACAAGCTTCTAAGAGATTTGGTATTCTGAAGCGCCTTTGTGATTTTTTTACGCCACTCCGGTTGTTTACTCTTTACAATGGTTTTATTCGCCCTCTGTAGGGAGTACGCTCCGCTCATCTGTGGTGATCCCACATGTACTCCTCTTCTCTAAAAGTTGGAGTCAAGGGGTTTTCTTCTTATAAACTCTCTTAATCTTACTAACTCTTTCCAATCTTTTTCAACTAGTCATATTGTTGCATATCTCTCTGTACAATCGCTATTACAACGGATACTGCTCTTCTGAATTCTCACGTTGCATACCTCATATTAAGAAGGGCTCCTGCGACTCAACTTTCTACACAGTCTCATCATTTTTTGTGTCCAACTCTTTCATCCCATACTTAACCGCTATGTTCAGTCTTAAATATACTCTTCTGATAAAGGCTGGAACACATAATCATTATTTGTTTTATCAACTTCCTTTGACTTGTACAATTTTAAATGCTGTGTATCTTGGTCATGTCAGACATTGCCCACCTGAGGATATTATAATATTTATATATATATATATATATATATATATATATATATATATATATATATATATATATATATATATATATATATATATATATATATATATATATATATATATATATATATATATATATATATATATATATATATATATATATATATATATATATATATATATATATATATATATATATATATATATATATATATATATATATATATATATATATATATATATATATATATATATATATATATATATATATATATATATATATATATATATATATATATATATATATATATATATATATATATATATATATATATATATATATATATATATATATATATATATATATATATATATATATATATATATATATATATATATATATATATGAGAAGAGGATATTTGAAAATTTGTGAAGTGTATCTCTAGAAATTATTTAAGAGTTATGTAAATTTAGTTTGAGCTAAAAAATACTGACCGTTAAATTAGAATGATCACTTATGGAATATATTTCCCTGATTTATTATTTATTGGGAAAGCTTCAACAGTTTACCTTTTGTTTAAATTTTTTTCCTAAATGTTTTTAATATATATTGCAATTTTAATTTAAAATTTTACGATATCAAAAAAAAAAAAAAAAAAAAAAAAAAAAATTCTCTTCTTAGTTTGTTTTAAATTAAAATTTGAGAGATGAGATGAGATTTTTTCATTTGTAAAATAAATATAAATGACTATTAACAAAATATAATTTTCATTTCCTTTTTTTTTCTTAAAAAAAAAAAAAAAAAGAAAAAAATCTTTGAGATTTATTTCATAGAAGTGTTCTGTTTTAATGAACTTGATCTCGACACGCAGATGTTGAAGTCATGCGGTTAAAAAGTCTGCAGATTCTCAATTGCTTTTCAATTAAAATGAAGAGCTTTCCTAACGAACTCCAAAAGCTCTTCTTCTTCAAAACGAATTTAAAACCCTCGCGTCTAAAAAATATACAAAATTTTTATATGTATTTCGCTGTTTTCTTCAACTCTATTTATATACTTATTGCTTTCTATATATACATTAAGAGTTAATAGTTTTGTTCAATTTCAAAATGTGCCTTGTATATATTATATATTCACAATAGCTCTCTCCCTCGCTCTCTCATACACACACACATACCATATATATATATATATATATATATATATATATATATATATATATATATATATATATATATATATATATATATATATATATATATATATATATATATATATATATATATATATATATATATATATATATATATATATATATATATATATATATATATATATATATATATATATATATATATATATATATATATATATATATATATATATATATATATATATATATATATATATATATATATATATATATATATATATATATATATATATATATATATATATATATATATATATATATATATATATATATATATATATATATATATATATATATATATATATATATATATATATATATATATATATATATATATATATATATATATATATATATATTTCAATCTTGCAAATAAAAAAATGATAATAATAATAATAGCTAATAATAATAGTGTATAGGTATTTTGCAATGTTGCTAAAAATTGATTTTTTCTTTTCGAGATGATAATAGTATAATATATGGTATATATATATATATATATATATATATATATATATATATATATATATATATATATATATATATATATATATATATATATATATATATATATATATATATATATATATATATATATATATATATATATATATATATATATATATATATATATATATATATATATATATATATATATATATATATATATATATATATATATATATATATATATATATATATATATATATATATATATATATATATATATATATATATATATATATATATATATATATATATATATATATATATATATATATATATATATATATATATATATATATATATATATATATATATATATATATATATATATATATATATATATATATATATATATATATAATATATATATATATATATATATATATATATATATATATATATATATATATATATATATATATATATATATATATATATATATATATATATATATATATATATATATATATATATATATATATATATATATATATATATATATATATATATATATATATATATATATATATATATATATATATATATATATATATATATATATATATATATATATATATATATATTATATATATATATATATATATATATATATATATATATATATATATATATATATATATATATATATATATATATATATATATATATATATATATATATTATATATTATTTAATTTTTGTGGATGCAAAGGAGGCAATCGACAAATTCTTTTTTAATGTATGAAAATTTTATAGTTATGAACCTTTTTTAAATTTTGCGGCCCATTTTCCACAAAATAATAAAAAAGATTTGAAACATTATTTGAAAGGTGAAAAAGCATTTACTTTGCATAAGCCAGTGTGTAAAAAATTTAAAAACTGAAAAGCTGTAGTCCTCCATGTTGATAATTTTTGTTAAATATATTTAACAAATATGGTTGAATATAGAGCTTATAATGATGGTTTTCAATATATATTATTCGTTATTGATGTATAATGGATGAATTTACGGTTGAAAGTCTTAAAAGATAAAAATCAAGGAATGTTCCTGAAGCTGTAAGGGAAATTATAAATGATGGAAAAAGATTTTGAAAAAAAGTTAAATGATGAAAAAAATTAATAATACAAGAGCACATGGATAAGATGTTAAAATTAGGATTAATGAAAGGTTCAAGTAGTCCATGGTGCAGTACTGTAATTTTAATTAATAAATCTGCTTATTGTCATAGATTCGTTTTTGACGCTAGAAATTTAAATGCAATAGCTAAAACAGAAGTAATGGCTATGTCTCATATATATAATATCCTTTCTTTCCTAAGATGATCAAAATATTTTTCAGTATGAAATAACTTAAAAGGATTTAATCAAATATTTATAGATTAAAATGATAGACAAAAAAAAAACTTCATACGGTTAGATAATAATTCTTACAAACATAATAATGTGTTGTAGTTTAGTCGGTGCTCTATTGATCTTGTGAAAAAAAAATTTAACTTTTATTTTATTGTGTGTTAGGAAAATTCTGAATATATACATGGACGATATTCTTTTTAGTCAAAATTATGAACAACATATAGAGCATCTTAAACAATGTTTAAAGATTTTTACAAAGACAATTGACTTAAACTTTCGTTTTGGAAATGTAAATTTTCTCAATATTCTGTTAAATGACCTGTCTACATTGTTTCAGATAAAAGAATTTAAATTGATACTTTAAAAACTGAAAGAATTATAGATTTTAAAGCACCTACAAATGTAAAAGATGTTAAAAGAGTTATTGGAATGGCTTCATGCTATAGAAAATTTATAGGAAACTTCTCTAAAATCTGTTCCCCTTTAATTAACCTAACTAAAAATATTATAAATTTTATGGAAAGACTTAGAAAATGAAGCCTTTAATAAGCATAAGGAGCCTTTATATGAATTCCGATTCTTACATACCCAGACTTTAATTAGCCCTTTAAGTTACACACTGACGCATAAGATATTGCAATCTCTTCTTTCTTAACTCAGAGTGAGAAAAGACATAGAATAACCAAGAGTTTGATTCTCAAGAAAATTAACCCATCTAGAGAAGAAATAGTGTAACAGAAAAAAATCACTTGCAATAGTTAAATCAATAAAATATTTTGATTATTATTTATATGGATACAAATTCACAGCAATAGTAGATCATCAAGCTTTAAGATACTTATTTAAATTTAAATCCGTACCACCACGAATAGCGATATAGGCGTTATTGCTATCAGAATTTGAATTTGATATAAAAATTAAAGCAGGAAAGGAAGCACATCATACCAGATGTTTTAGGTCGAAGTGTTCAAGCTATTATAAGAGAACAACTTAAATAGATACTTCAAGCACTCCTAGTTCAGAAAGCATCCATAAACGAACAATTAAAATATGAAACCTGGAGAAGAAATAATTAAACATTTTGAAAAGAAAAGCATTGAAGGTGTTCCTAGGGACATTGACTTATTAAAATTCGAATGATAAATGAATGTCTTTATTATATTAAAAAAATAAAAATAATAGACCCTACATGGAAACAGTAGTTATTTCACACTCCTTAAAATCCGCAGCTCTAAATATAGTTTACGACTCTCATTTAAATTTTCATAAAGCTCCTCTTCAAAATTATAGTTCAATTAATTCATGATTAATCTGGATTGGTATAGATATAAGGAAAACCTTACTAGAGTCAAGCAAAGGTTATAGATTTGTATTTTCACTAATAGATCATTTTTTTCAGATTCATTCAAACCTGTCTAATATCTAATATAAAGAAAGAATCTATAGTTAACTGTTTGATTGATTATGTTAATAAATTTTCAGCTCCACTTGATATTACTGTGATAACGGAACACAAGTTTCATTCCAGTTGTTTAAATATGTTTGTAACCTTTATAAAAGCAAAATTCACTATACTACAGCCTTTCATCTTCAAAGTAATCCCTACATAGGAAAAAAAAGCAAACGAAGCAAATAAAAAGCGCCATTGATTCTGACCTAGAAAATCATTCACTCGATGAATGAGAAGATTACTTATCATTTATAACTTTAGCAATGAACACCTCTTTTCATTTAGTCATCCGTGGAATCCCATTTTTTCTATTCTTTGGAAGAGATGCAACCTTACCCATATCCAATATATAATAAATAAAGCGAAATTCTATTCTCCGGAAACTTATAATTATTATAAATATTTGATTTCAAACATGAAGGAAGCATGCAATAAAGCATATGATTACCAAAATTATAAAAATTACCAATTTATGAAAGATTTAAAAAAGAAGAGAATAGGAATGTCAACAGAATAATACCATATAATTTTCGAAATAGAAAGAGATAACAATGATTTACCGACATGTGAAACTGAATATTATAATAGTTTCCAATAAGACGCATCAAGATAATAAAATTGATAATAACAATAATTGTGACGATAAAACAAAGAATCACAAACACTATAACATAAGATCAAAAGGACATGTCCAAGAAACTGATAGAGTACAAAGAATGCCAGTTGAATATAAACTTAGGAATATTGTTGGTTTAACTTTAATATTTGTTATTTTAAAAATGTTTTTAAAGGAAAAAAATTTTGAGAACAAATTACTTATTATTTATAAATATTACATTATGAAAATGATGATTTTTTGGGCGAAATGCATAATCTAAAGTAATTATGTAATTATGTGGTGTTTTGTGAGGACTTTTGCATCAGTAATGAGTGGAAAAAAGTAATCAAGTTATTTCCATTGCATTTTGCGAGGAAATATCATTTCTAACATTTACTGAGTTAAATCTCAAATAGGCACATCTTTAAGGGGAGGCTAGGTAAATATATATATATATATATATATATATATATATATATATATATATATATATATATATATATATATATATATATATATATATATATATATATATATATATATATATATATATATATACTTGCAATCACAAATTTTATGGAATAACGAAAGATGACAATATTAAGGAAATAGAAATCATACTAAGACATCTGAAGTGGTGGAAGTTAGTTTTAACGAATAAAAGAGACAAACCAAAAAGATTGATCAATAAATACAAGAAAGAGAAGATACAACCAGCATTCTAACATGGAAAATTACAATAAGCAATTTAAACTTAAAAGACACAGTAGTAGTGCAAGTGGTTCAAGATAGATCATCCCAGCATGCCTCCTGTTGAGTATGAACCATTTGGTAGAGATGAAAACGATTTTAACAAGTTAGTTTTAACGAATAAAAGAGACAAACCAAAAAGATTGATCAATAAATACAAGAAAGAGAAGATACAACCAGCATTCTAACATGGAAAATTACAATAAGCTTTGAGATAATTTCAAAAGGTCCATTTTTGTGCAAATTTTTAAAAATTTTAAAAGTTTGAAAGACTATAACTTTCTTTAAACTAAATTTTTTTTAACAATGCTCTAAACATAAATTATAGACCTATCCCTTCCCTAAACAATATCTAAAAATAAAAAAAAGTAGTAGTGCAAGTGGTTCAAGATAGATCATCCCAGCATGCCTCCTGTTGAGTATGAACCATTTGGTAGAGATGAAAACGATTTTAAATTTAGGAGAAGGAATCAACTTTCGTGGCATAGATCAGGATGATGTTAGTGACACTTTTTTGACAACTGTGGAAATGTGTAACATATTGGCCAATGGTAATGGAAACCATGGAAACCTAATAGGGACAGAGGAAATAATTAAATTACAAGACAGATAAAATTCTTTCATAATTTTGAGTAAGAAAATACCGAAACGTCAGAAAATTGAAAAAAAACAGAGTTCGTTGTTGAGTGAGTTCAACAGATACCGTAAAGATTTTATGATCAACAGTCCACTTTTGGTAAAGGAAATTGAGTCGAATTACTTATTGCATTTGTTGGATTCAAACAGCATGTCCAAATGAGTGTTACAATCCAAGGGAACCTAGCCCATATTGGTCGAGACATGTTTCTGGACGTAGTTTTAAAGTACTTGTGGCACCTAAAAATTCATTCGATCATTCAGGATGTTTTTTTTTCTACCTAAAAAATTACAGGGGGGTACGTACAAAAGTTGACAGAATGTTTGCATGACGTGTTCAAACTGCCAGTTAACGATAATAGACCATATGATGATTTATAAAAAAAATTGAAGGTTAGGAACCCTTTCGAGTTTGTCGCTGTGGATGTAACGTCTATGTCAAAAACACGAAATGTAAATGTTGTATGCCTGGTTGCAGTCGATCATTGCAGTAAGTGGACCGCAGTAAAGCCAATAAGAGATGAGTCGGCAAAAAATGTTGTGTAAATATTTGAACGTCACATTCTATCAACTTAAGTACGTACCCCCTGGTAATATTTTGACTGATAACGGAGTTCAAGTTCAGAAGTAACAGTTTTGAGGAATTACTAAACAAGTATGGGATCGGCCATGTATATAGCAGTCCTTATGAACCTGCGAGTGACGGAGCTGTAGAAAGGGCAAACCGAACATTCGGAAAGTTCTTAAAAAACGTCATGGTCAGAGAATTTGATCGGGACACTTGTTTGCCAAGAGTAGTATTGACTTAGAGTAAAACAAGGCACGCAGAACTTGTTATGTTACCATCAGGAAAACTCATGATAGAACAGAATGAAAAAGGAGTGGTACTCCAAATTCCCAGAGAAGAACAAGAGAAATGGCAAAAGGATCATCCAAACTGGTTGCCAAATGTAGTGGAAGTGAAAGTGAAGAAAAAGATCGTGACCGTGGATAGGACATTATATAAAAAAGCTAGGAATGAGGTACGAGGGTTGTTTTGCTATAAAAGTAATCTTAGAGGAATGGTTTACGAAATTAAAGATAAATGCAAAATGGTAAAAGCACTTTATTTGCATTTGAAAGTTTGGGCAGATCCACCCTCACACCTAGCACAATATATCCAATAGGATGAGGATTAACCTTCCCAAGAGGATCACTTGTAACTACAGCAGCAGAGAACATCTCAGAAACCAAAACAATAGGTTATTTCACAATTCGGATTCATAATTTAAGGATTCATAAGAAGAAAGATTCAAAGTTGAAGGAGGAGTGGAAAATATTGAAAAATATGGCCACAAACGAAATCATGGAGATGGATTTAATTACGCAAACAGGCAAGTTGGAAACTGTCAGTGTGGAAGTACAAACAGCTGATCCCGAATTGATGCTACCAGCAATCGAAGCTAGTGAACAGCTGGACCGGCACTATATTAATGACACTGATAGTGATGTTGACAGTATATTTGAAATACAAAAGTTTGAGGAATCGTTAAGATTTCCAGAATCTATTTACACGTTCGAGGTTGTTGTAAGCGAGACAAGTGATACTTATTTGAGCAGGACCGTTGATGATCTGACAGTAGAATTAAGAATTGGAGGTATTACACAAACGGAAGATTCATAGGGTGTATATTACTTTTTTCGATGCCTTAATTAAGTACTCCAGAAAATGGTTATAAATCTATTTATGAAAATATGCAGGAAGTAGGAGAAATTCCATTGAAAATGGATAAATGTTCTGTGCCCGAGCAACCAGTATATAAGGAACAGTCGAAGGGGGAAACTTACTCTCCGACAGAGACAAGATCACGTGGATTGGTCACTGAAATATCGAATGTCCAGAAGAAAATTCTTGAATGTGAGAAGAGAACAGAAGCCAGAAGAAAATCGTATTGAAATGGGAATTTTTCCTTCTCTTTAGAGATTTGGCTTCTAATCTTTGAAAGGCAGTCGAGTGGTAGGCTGACTTTCGTCCAATTTGAAAGTAACTTAATTAATAATATTATCGAGTAGTTTCAAACTAGGAAGGTGTATGTTTCGTTCGAACAGCAAGTGAGTGACGTTGTGTTCGAGTATGTCCATTTTGAATCGTTTCCCAGTTAAGTACCCTGCATCGAAGATGTGTAACTCTGTGCAGGCATGGAAAGATATGCCACCCTAAACCAAAATGGATCCACTACCGAAAGGGAGTATCTCTTGCATTGCTCATGCCGCAAAGCGCTCATGACGCTTCCGATAAACCCAGGAACGTCAGTCAGAGCTGTGTAGATTGAATCGGCACTCGTCCATAAATAGGATATTCGCCCAATCCTAGGGCCGCCAATGCAGGTGTTGCTGTGCGAGTCATCCTTGCTGTTCGGTGCTCCTTGGTGAGCGGAGGCTATCTTGCCGGCTTCTGTGGGTAGTATCCATTCTGCGTGGCGACGTCGAATGGTATTCGTGCTAACAATGTCTGATGGACAGCATGCAGCTCGGCACGATGGTCACGTGGTGTTGCATATCGATTGGGAGCTGGAATTAACCGTATATATCTGTCCTCTACGGCCGTTTTTGCCCATGGCCTCCCTGGTCAGGCCGCCTAGTGTGAGCATGTGTCAACTAGCAACTTTGAAGGACCCTTCCGATGGTTGTATGGAAGACCCCGAACCGTCGGCCCAGATGGCGTTCGCTTTACCCTTCAGTTGCCAGTGCTGTAATTGCCACACAGTCGTCACGTGTCAAACTCCGTCGTAATCTCTCCATATTACTTGCACAAACTTTAAAGGTTGAATTCTCTCGATACCCGGCATACTCCACCCTCCATTACTCCTTTCAATGTAAAAGACGCTCTACCAACAGTAGCTAATTGTTGCAAGAAGGGTGGCCTTGAAGCAATTGACCTCTGATCATTTTCGAATTTGAAATTGAGGCAGGGAATACATGTTCCTTTTCAAAGCCTCAAAAACTAGATTCCTCCATCTTTCTACTCGACACAACATTTCATAAAACAAAGAAATTTTCTTCGAAAACACACGACTCAAACCTTTGTCTGCTCTCAATATTCTTGGTGTTTCTTTTTCTCGTGATCTTTCTTGGAAAGATCATATTACTTCCCTTTCTAAACAAGCTTCTAAGAGGTTGGGTGCCTTCTTAATTTTTTTACGCCATCCCAGTTGCTTGCTCTTTAAAAAGTGTTGTTCGTTCCTGCATGGAGAACGCCTCACACATCTGGGGTGGTTCTACACATAGAGCTCTTTTCGAAAAAGTGGAGTCTAGGGCATTTCCTCTTATATTCTCATTTGCTCTTACTCTCTCTATCCAATCTCTCTCTACCCTTCGAATCGTTGCGTCAGTCTCTTTATACTATCGCTATTAGAACAGACATCGCTCTTCTGAGCTCTCACGTCGCTTATCTCCTCCATTGAGAAGGGAGGAACACGCAACACCACTTTATACACAGTTTCATCCTTTCTCTGTCCAACTTTTTGACCCCAGAGTTAACCGCTATGCTGAATCTTACGTGCACTTTAATGGTAAGTTCTGGAACACACTCCGTTTTTTTTTTTTTTTCTTTTTCCAAATTATTTTGAATTGGACACTTTGAAACACCGTGTATCGGGTCCCGTCGGCTATTAGCGACCAGATATCTAATATTTCTCCAACTCTCTCTCTCTCTCTCTCTCTCTTTCTCTCTCTCTCTCTCTCTCTCTCTCTCTCTATATATATATATATATATATATATATATATATATATATATATATATATATATATATATATATATATATATATATATATATATATATATATATATATATATATATATATATATATATATATATATATATATATATATATATATTTTTTTTTTAAAGAACGCCACCGCTCACGGGCAGAGCCCTTTTCAAGGAGGAGGCGCACACACATAGAGAGAACTCGTTTAAACACACACACACACACACTAACGCACAGCCCTCAGGTGGGAGCAGACGAAAGCCTTGAAGAGTGGAAGGTTACATACAGAAGGAAAAATAGATGAAGGTAGAGAGTTCCACAGAATAGAGGTGGCTGGAAAGAAAGAGGTACCACAACGGGCTAGCCTGGGATTTCCTACGTCCACACAAAATTGGTGCGAAAGCAGGTCACCCCTTGTGCAACGAGGACGACGCAATGGTGGAGGAATGCGAGAGGCCAATTCCCTCGAGCACCTGCCATTGTAGTACCTGTAGAAAAGAGATAGCGTGCCAACGTCACGTCGCAGAGACAGAGGGTCAAGAGAGTTTGAAAGTAGGGGACAGTTAATTAATCTTTTAGCTTTTGACTCAACCCTATCCAGAAGAGAGGAGGAGCCGGAGCCCCCCCAAATGTGAGAACAGTACTCCATACAAGGGCGAATAAGACCCTTATATATTTGGAGTAACTGTTCAGAAGAAAAAAATTCTCGCAATCTGAACAGAACTCCCAGCTTCTTAGAGGCCGCTTTAGCAACCATTGTGATATGTGGTTTCCAAGATAGTTTGTTGTTTATGTTTAGACCAAGAATGTTAATGTTATTTACAGGTGAGACGGGAGAGCCATCGAAGAAGGATAGGAAAGTTAGGAGGTGTTTTTGAGAGGGAGATGTGAAGAAGTTGAGTTTTTAAAGAGTTGAATTTCACAAGGTTGTTGCTATGACCCCACCGGGAAATCCCATCCAGATCGGCAAGAATAGAATCGGAAAGTTGAAGACGAGAAGCAACTCTAGAAGCAAAAGAGGGAGCAGATTTGAAATGAGTAGAAGAATGCAGAGTTGAATCATCAGCATAAGAGTGAACAGAGTTAGAAGTGCAGTGGAGAAGATCGTTAATGAAAAGTAAGAATAAGGTTGGAGATAAAACAGAACCCTGAGGAACACCACAGTTGACAGAAAAGGAGGAAGAGGTCGCTCCATCTACAACTGCCGAAATGGAACGATCTGAGAGAAAACTAGACAATAGTAAGCAAAGAGAAGGAGGAAACCCAAAGGAGGGGAGCTTGGAGAGCAGTGACGCATGCCACACCCGGTTCAAAAGCCTTGGATATGTCAAGCGCCACCACACAAGACTCCCCGAAGTCCCTAAGGGCAGAAGACCATAGATCAGTAAGATAGGAAAGTATGTCACCAGTTGACCTCGAGCGTCGAAAGCCATACTGGTGATCAGAAAGAAGAGAATGAGACTCCAAATGATCCAGGAAATGAGAGTTGAGAAGAGTTTCAAAAATTTTAGATAGAACACAGATGTCTCATCTATATAGGTCGATAGTTAGAAGGGTCAGAGCGACTACCTTTTTTCGGGATCGGTTGAACAAACGCACGCTTCCAGCATTGAGGAAAAGTATTAGTATTAAGGCATAGAGAGTAGAGCTGAACGAGGACAGGCGCTAACTCGGAAGCACACTCCCTCAGAACACGAGGAGGAAATGCCATCCGGGCCACTGGCCTTCCTGACGTTCATAGATTTCAGGATCCCATGCACCTGATCATGAGTAATTACAGGCAGAGAGACATGGGACACCTGAGAGGAGAAGGAGTAGGAGGAGGGATGTCAGAATCGAGCAGGGTGGAATTAGATGAAAAAGGAGGCCGAAGAGATTAGCCTTTTCAGAAGGAGTATTAGCAACAGAACCATCAGAGCGAATAAGAGGAGGAAAGGCAGATTTACAGAAGTTGTTAGAGATATTTTTTGACAAGAGGCCAGAAATTTTTATCAGTAGGAGAGCCATGGAGGTCAGCGCACTTCCTTTTTATGAAAGTACGCTTAGTCCGTCGAAGAACATCCCTGCAACGATTCCGAGCTGAATGAAAATTAGCAAGAGTGATAGGAGAAGGAGAGTTTTTCCATTCACGATAAGCACTGTCTCTCTCGCAAAGAGCAAGAGAACAGTCGTCATCAAACCATGGATTTTGAGGAGAAAAAGATTTAGTTGAAGATGGAATGAATCTGCCCATCCCGTCAAGGATTACGGCCCCTACCTTTTCAGCAGAGACAGAAGCGTCCCCCGAGACAAAGCAAGATTCACTCCAATGATAGTTAGCAAAGAAGCGGCGCATTGCCCCCCAATTAGCCCGATTAAAGTGCCAGAAAGTACGTTTAGGGCATGGTGGAGCTGTTGGAGAGAAAGCATTATAACTAAGAGCTATAAGATTATGGTCAGAGTTACCAATAGGAGGGAAAATGGTGTATTTATAACTAGAAGGAGTAGTGGTGAAGCATAAATCAAGTGTATTCAAGAATTGGTTAGGATCTGGAATGTGTGTGGGTTCACTAATCAATTGCTCCAGATCGTTAAGAATACTGAATGATTTGGCCTCCCTCCCACCTGTATCAGTATGAGAGGAGCCCAACCATTCAGTGTGGTGTACGTTGAAATCCCCTAAATAGAGGATTTCAGCATTTGGATGAGAAGAAGTGACAGTCTCGTGAGTAGTAGTAAGGTATTGAAAAAAAACTGGAAAATCTGTTCCATTAGGGGAGCAGTAGCAGAAACACAAGATAATTGTAGTAGTAGGAAGACAGATTTTAAGCCATAAAACGTCGAAATTAGGAGATTCTAGATTTACGAGACGTGTCACAGGAGTGTTAATGTTAATATAGGCACAGACTCCACCATTTAGACGGAAATTGTGAAAAAAGTTGTAGTTAGAGACATTAAGATTGCTAGAGAAAGAATCCCTGTCCAACTGGGTCTCAGACAGAAGCAAAAGGTTAGGAAGAGAGGTAGTGAGGTAGTGTTCAACAGACGCGAGATTAGATCGAAGGCCACGAACGTTAGCAAAGGAAATGGAAAGCCCCCGTCTACACCCAACCCCACGATCACTCGAATTAGGCATTCAAAAAAAAAAAAAAAAAAAAAAAAAAAAAAAAAAAAAAAAAAAACGTGCACACACAAACACACACAATCACGCAAGCACCCTCGCAACCATACACTTAAACACGCACCCACGCACGCACGCACCCACGCACGCAAGCACACAATATATGTAAAATAAAATAATTAATATTAATATCATTAAAACTATTAAAATCAATATTAAAAATATTAAACCTGTAATTATTAAAACAGATTATGAGGTAAATTTATGTTAATGAAATTTAATTATTAGAACTTACGGAAAAATATATATTAAATTTAAAAAGGTAAAATTTTACTTAGGTTAAAAATCATACTTATCTTGCATATGTCGAACTACACTGTCAATAAAAATATAATTAATTAAAAACACTTAAAAAAGAATTAAAACACTGAGCACTATAAAAAAATTAAAAACAAAACCACACATTTAGAACTAAATAAAACAGAAAAAAACACAAACACACATAAGAACACTGACAGACACGTCCTTTCACTAAGAGAGCTAAATTATATATAAGTTCTGGAACACACTCCGTTTCTTTTTTTTTTCCCCAAATTCCTTTGAATTGGACACTTTGAAACACCGTGTATCGGGTCCCGTCGGCTATTAGCGACCAGATATCTAAATGTGTGGTTTTGTATATATATATATATATATATATATATATATATATATATATATATATATATATATATATATATATATATATATATATATATATATATATATATATATATATATATATATATATATATATATATATATATATATATATATAAGTAGTAAGTGGCATGGCATTAAGTATCCATTCTTTCTCAATGTCTTCGTCAGTAGTGATCTTGATTTGTTGCAAAAAAGGTTGTAAAGGAATTCGACGCTTAACTTTGAAGGTCTACGGTTTCTTAAGAGTTTTTTATATTTACTTTTACTGTTGTTGAATCTAACAATCATATTTTTATTATTATTATAAGTGGTAGTAGTAGTAGTAAGTAGGAAACTCATGCATTTTCATTTTTTTTCTAGTACCTTTGATTCTATTTCTTTTGTTCCTAACTTTTGAATTTCGTAACTGCCAGGTGTTGACACTGTTTCATATATTTAAATTTAAAAATCTGAAGAATCTAAAGAAAAAGTTTTGTGAAATTAATTTCACACCATTTTCCATATAAATTAGAATAAAATCAAAATTTTTATTTTCTACTACATGTATTTTTTTTATATTTGAATAAATTAATAGTATTTAATACATATATTAATTTATTCATAGGTGGAAAATTTCCAGAAGTAACAGGGAAATCAGGATTTACTCCCTTATGTGTAAACAAGTCAACATCTGCATCTGCTGGAGGATCTCCAGAAATAACGGCAGAAAATCGAATTATAAAGCCAGAAAAAGTAAGCAGAGAAAGAGTTTCAAGCGTTGGCGGGACAAAAAAATCAAAATTTGGAGGAGTAAAACCCTTGGTGACAGAAATAAAAACAAGCAAAATGGTTTCAAAGGTATAATATTCTTTTGTTTTCTTGTTATTTTAGGATGTTGTTTGACTAACGTGAAAAGCTTTACTTATGAATGGTAATTTCAGTTCCAGTCAATTAGGAATTTCTCTTTTTCTCAGAAATGCGAAGTTAGATTCCCATTACAAAAAACAAAAACAAAAACAAAAACATAAACGGAATGAAAAACTAAAATGCATGTGATATATAATTGAGAAACTAATTTTAAATTACTGTAAAAAAAATTACTTAATTGATTGCTTTAAATTCTATTACTTTTCATGTCAAGTATATTTTTATTCATTTTTGCTTCGTAGATCTACCTTATAAAAAATTTTTTGTATAAAGTATAAAGAATATTACGAGAGAGAGAAAAAAAAATTACCCTTTTAGATAGTGCTTCTGAAAAGTTACATTTCATCCAAAGATTGGAAAGTATTGCTTCATTCTCACCAGCCTGTGGAGCAAGTAATTTTTTTCCAGCTCCAATTCCGGTTTCTTCGCTTTTAATTATTCGGCTTCTCCTCCAAGCCATTTATTTAATACACAAATACATATTGTTTTGCTTAGACTCCGGTATATTTACCTTGATTCTCAGAAGCAACATATAACATGTTAAATATTTTATAATTACAAAACATATTATGATTATATTAATAAGTATCAAAAGCTAATGTCTCAAACGGAGAAAGTATTTCTAAGTTTCTTTACGAAGATTTTATGAGGTCATAAGAAAAAATTCTTCAAATATCAGATTGTTGGAATAATTAATACAAAAAACAGGAAAAAAAATAGATTCACTGCTTCTAACTACTACTACTACTACAAATTATTATTATTATTATTATTATTATTATTATTATTATTATTATTATTATTATTATTATTAACTTATTAATTTATATATTTTTGGTATTTATATATTTACTTTGCGAAATTATAAATAAAATGTAACAATTTAAACAGAGAAGAATCTAAAAGAAACTTGATTAGATTTTTCCAAACCATCTTATTTGAATGAGGCTATAAAACACTGAGTAAGGTATGAAGCATTTAAATTTACAAAGAATGGAATAGAGTTGGTTATTTAGATTCTGAAATTTTTTTTTTTATTTTTTGAGCGATTGAGCTGAAATTTACAATATATATGCATTTTTTTCCCGCTAAAAACATTCGATTTCTGACGTTTTTCTGAGTTTTTAACGGTTTACTAGTTATAGGGGGTCAAAATTCAAAAAGAGATTAAATAGAAGTGGTAAAATAGTGGTCAGAATGATCAAAAAACTCCCCTGTACATTTTTAGCCCCAATTTCTACAATATTAACAGAGAACATTTGGGAATATTACGGATAGCGTTTGATTATTATAGAAGTTCAAATTTTTTTTTGAAAAAAAAATTGAAAAATATATACCCTTCCTGAGAAAAAAATTTCTTAAAAATAATCCCTGTGTTGAATGTTTTTGAAAATTGGATATTGTTTAGAGGAGGGATGGATCTAAAACTTTTAAAACCTAATTGTTTGATTCGAGATACTGCCTCCTAAAATTTGGAAAATTTGAAATTTCGTCGAAAATTCGGCCATTTTTGATAAGCTGTATCTCGAATCAGACAAATAGGTTTTAAAAGTGTTTTAAATAAAAGTTTTAGATCTATCCCTCCTCTAATAAAGTTCCAAAAAAAAGACTTCCAATTCAGATTTTTTTTTTTTTTACAAATTTTTTTGTCCGAAGGTGTGAATTTTTCAAAATTGGAAGAAAAAAAAATTTCGACACCTGGTCAAGTAAGGGCATATAACCTGTTTTCTGTTATGCAGTTCATAAGAATAGAAGTGGCTGGAAAGAAGACAATACAACAGGCAAGTCAGAGATTTAGAATGTTAACACAAAATTCATGCGAAGCATGACACTCCTTGTGCTAATAGGGCAACGCAATGGTGGTAGAATGCGAGAGGTCAATTCCCTCGATCCCTTGATATTAAGGTACAAATAGAAAGATAGTGCACCAAAGTCACGTCGCAGTGACAGAGGATCAAGTGAGTTTGAAAGTAGGGAACAGTTTATTAATCTTTCAGCCTTAGACTAAATCCTATCAATAGGAAGGGAGGAGATGGAGGCCCCCACCTCCCAAATATGAGAACAGGACTCCAAACAATGGCGTATAAGACTCTTATATAATTGGAGCAACTGTTCGGAAGGAAAAACTTCCCTCAATCTGAACAGCATTTCCAGCTTCTTTGAAGTCACCTTAACAACCATTGTGAGATGAGTTTTCCAAGAAAGTGAATTGTTTATGTTCTGTTTAAGAATGTATATGCTGTTTACAGGTGAGACTGGAGAGTCGTCGAAGGAGATAGGAAATTTGGGAAGTGTTTTGAGAAGAACATGTGAAAGAGTTGAGTTTCTATAGAGCTGAATTTCACAAGGTTGATTAGACCCAAAGGGAAATCCCATTCACATCAGGAAGAAAGGAGTCAGAAAGCTGAAGACGAGAAGCAATTCTAGGAACAAAAGAAGGAGCAGATTCGTAATCAGTAGAATAATGGAGAATTAAGTCAGCGGCATAAGAGTGAATTTAGTTAGAAATGGAGTTGAGAAGATTGTCGATGAAAAGCAAAATTAAAGTTTGAGATAGAGCAGAACAGCAGAATTGATAGAAAAGGGTGAAGTGGTCGCTACATCGACTAGTGCTGATATGGAACGATCTGAGAAAAAACTAGATATAAACAGGCAAAGAGAAGGAGAAAACCAAAAGGAAGGTAGTGATGCATGCCATATAAGGTCAAAAGGCTTGGAAATATCAAGAGTCACCACATAAGACTTCCCATAATCCCTAAGATCAGAAGATCAGAAGACCATAAAACAGTAAGATTGGAAAGTATGTCACCAGTAATTCTCGAACGTTGAGAACCATAACGATGATCTGAAAGAATGGAGTGAAACTCCAGATGATCCAGGAAATGAGAGTTTAGAAGAGTTTCCAAAGATTTTAGATAGAACACAAGTTCGTAGATCTAAGGCTATATATAGTTAGAGGAATCAGAGCGCCACCCTTCTTCGGGATCGGGTGAACATATATGCGATTCAAGCAATGAGAAAAAGAATTAGTATTAAGACGTAGAGAAAAGAGTTGAACGAGACAGGCGACATCTTATCTTATCAGAAAGCATGCAGGAATGCCATCTGGCCATTGGTCATCCTAACGTTCATAGATAGCTCTCGGCATAGGCACACGCAGGATTTCATATAGGAGTAGACAAAGGTTGAGTAAGTATATATATATATATATATATATATATATATATATATATATATATATATATATATATATATATATATATATATATATATATATATATATATATATATATATATATATATATATATATATATATATATATATATATATATATATATATATATATATATATATACTATATATATATATATATATATATATATATATATATATATATATATATATATATATATATATATATATATATATATATATATATATATATATATATATATATATATATATATATATATATATATATATATATATATATATATATATATATATATATATATATATATATATATATATATATATATATATATATATATATATATATATATATATATATATATATATATATATATATATATATATATATATATATATATATATATATATATATATATATATATATATATATATATATATATATATATATATATATATATATATATATATATATATATATATATATATATATATATATATATATATATATATATATATATATAATATATATATATATATATATATATATATACTATATATATATATATAATATATATATATATATATATATATATATATATATATATATATATATATATATATATATATATATATATATATATATATATATATATATATATATATATATATATATATATATATATATATATATATATATATATATATATATATATATATATATATATATATATATATATATATATATATATATATATATATATATAATATTAGAAATCCATAGGAGGGTGCTTGGAACCCCTACCGGGGCTACATGGCATTTTGCTGGGGCTCCTGGGTTACAGGAGCAACCAACCAAGGTCAAGCAACGCCAACATGGGCACAACAACTGTTGCGGGAAAATTTTCTCTATTTTATAATGGCTAAATTTATCGCAACAGTTGTTGTGCCCATATTGGCGTTGCTTGACCTTGGTCGGTTGCTCCTGTAACCCAGGAGCTCCAGCAAAACGCTATGTAGCCCCGGTAGGGGTTCCAATCACCCTCCTATGGATTTCTAATAAGTACCGAGTTGCTACAG
>SEYY01001605.1:77500-92500 GCA_009176605.1 Armadillidium nasatum | reverse complement strand
TTAATTTGTACGTTCCGCCAGGCACGTGCCAAGCCTTTTTTAATCCTCATGTGCAAGTGTCAGGGTCTAAATCATGCTCTTTCCAGAGTGCCAATTCTAGCTGTTTCTAGATTTTTCTAGGACTTTCTAGAAATTTAAAACACTTTCTAACACTTGGCCCTCATGCAAGTCCATGTCATCATGAGATGAAGGTGGGTGCCAGTATCAGCTGGTATTGAGGGTCAAGTGTCATTTTTTTTTTTTTTTTATATCACCTCTGGTGGGCAAAGGCCAGAGGCCTACTACAATTCCACCAGAGTTAGGGGGAAAAACGGAAGAATGGTCAAATTAAAACCCGACGTGACCTGATACACGACATTTGAAGGTGTGTAAGTCATAGGAAGTTGGAAAATTGAAGAAGGGAGTGTGTTCCAGACTTTACCGGTAAAGTATATGTAGGACAGAGTATAGCGGTTGAGTCTGGGGTCAGAGAGTTGGACAGAGAAAGGATGAGACTGTGTAGAAAGTCCAGTCGCACGAGCCCTTCTTAATGGAGGAGGTATGCGACGAGAGAGTTCAGAAGAGCAGTGTCCATTGTAATAGCGATAGTATAGAGAGAGTGACGCAACAATTCGACGGGCAGCTGTATGTGTGGAACCACCCCAGATGTGCGAGCCATACTCCATACAGGGGCGAACAACACCCCTATAGAGAGCAAGCAACTGGGGTGGAGGGAAGAAATACTGAAGGCGCCTCAGAACACCTAACCTCTTAGAAGCTTGTTTAGAAAGAGAGGTAATGTGATCTTTCCAAGAAAGATCACGAGAAAAAGAAACACCGAGAATATTAAGAACAGATGAAGGTCTGAGTTCAGTGTTTTCGAAGAAGGTATTATAGTTGTGTGGAAGATTGTGTCGAGTAGTGAGATGGAGGAATTGAGTTTTGGTGGCATTGAAAACAACCATGTTCTCTCTGCCCCAATTAGAAATACGAGATAGATCAGAAGTCAGCTGCTCCTTGCATCTAGTAACTGTTGTTGAGAGGGGGCGCCTTTCAAAATGAAAAGAGTAATGAAGGGTGGAGTCATCAGCATAGGAGTGGATAGGAGATGAAGTAACAGAGAGAAGGTCATTAATGAAAAGTAGAAAAAGTGTTGGGGATAGGACAGATCCTTGAGGAACACCACTATTAATAGATTTAAAGGAAGAACAGTGGCCATCTACAACTGCTGTAAAAAAACGAACGGAAAGGAAATCAGAGAGAAGGATAGATTCCGAAAGAGGGAAGTTTGGAAATCAAAGCTTTGTTCCAGACTCTATCGAAAGCTTTCGATATGTCTAGCGCAACAGCAAAAGATTCACCGAAATGCCGAAGAGCGGAGGACCAAGAGTCAGAGAGAAGGGAAAGGAGATCACCAGTAGAGCGTTTCTTACAAAAGCCATACTGACGATCAGAGATAAGATTTGAAGAATTGAGATGTTTCCAAATTTTCCTGTTAAGGATAGATTCGAAAACTTTAGAAAGAATGGAGGTTAAGGAAATTGGACGGTAGTTAGAGGGTTGAGAGGGTCCCCCTTCTTCGGCACAGGCTGAATGAGCGCACGTTTCCAGCAAGAAGGGAAGGTTGAAGTAGAAAGACATAGACGAAAAAGTTTACCAAGGCAGGGTGCAAGCTCAGAAGCACAAGTTTTGAGAACCACAGGAGGGATACCGTCAGGACCGTACGCCTTCTTAGTGTTAAGCTCAGAGAGAGCAGAAGTGACGTCTTTAGAAGAAATTATAATTTTAGGAATAAATGAGTTTGAGGGGGTTGAAGGAGAAGGAACAGCTCCGGAATCGTCTAAGGTTTAGTTGGAAGCAAAAGTTTGAGCGAAGAGTTCAGCTTTAGAGGAAGGCAAAACGGCAGTTGTACCGTCAGAAGATACTAGAGGAGGGAAAGAGGAAGAAGCAAAGTTAGAGTTGGCATTTTTTGCAAAATGCCAGAAAGGGCGTGAGGAAGTAGAACCAGAAAGATTGTTGCATTTTAAGCTGAGAAAGGAGTTTTTAGTATTACGGAGAATAGATTTTGCACGATTCCGGGATGAAATATAAGTTGCATGAGTTTCAGGAGTTTGAAGACGATGGTAATTCCTGAAGGCTGCATTCCTGTGGCGGATAGCACGAGAACAATTTATTTGCAACATTATAAGGCCCAATTGGTGATGACGTCATCTGCGCATGCTCACACACCTTCCCCTGCGACGTCATGGCACTGGGCTATCTCGAGACTATGACGTCATAAAACTGCCTTTTTCCCTTCATCACTTGGTTTTTATTTCCGTAGAATTTTCCTCTTAACTACTTGGTCTTTGTCCACCATCTTGGATATTGGGGTCCACCATCTTCGAATAGGTATCCGCCATCTTTAATTTGGTATCAGCTTTCCTGGCATTCGCCATCTTGAATTTCTGTCCGCCAACTTTTATTTCTGTCCACCATTTTGGCTACGTGATATCCGACATTTTATCACGTGGTCTTCATCTCCATAGATTTTTTCCTCCATCTTGGATTTAAATTTTCCCGCCATTTGAACGCATCGCCATCTATTGAGTGAAATCAAACTTCCTACTCCTCCAATATTTAACAGTAAGAACTTAAAACTATTGTGATACCAGGATTCGAAACTTCAACCATCTGATTTGAATTCCATCACGCTACCACTACACCAACTTGATCATACCTTAGAATGAGCGAATTGTTCTATTCATCCGCCACGTTTCGACTTTGAAATCGCTATTATTTTATTGATTGCATAATAATCATCTATTGCTACATAACAATTATGATTATTACGAATTTCATGTTCGTAGTTTTTCTCGTAGTTGACTCTCAGGTCCATAGCCGCGGACGCGCGAAATAACGCAATGAGGTGAGCGAATGCATACACAAATATCCATCTCGGTGTTGGCATGGAAACCAAACTTTACTGTTTTCATCCTTCGTTAGAGTTGCCAAGTACTTCTTTTTATATATTTTCTTCATTTCATATTTTAAAACTCGAAATTGAGTAGCCAGATATCACTTTACGTTTTGTGATGTCATACTTTTTCTTTATTTATTAACATTCAAGTCCTGACATGATACTTTTTTATTTAACTTAAACAAACATCTCTGTATTTTTATTTTTATTTATTTTTTTTATTCTCTTTTTTCATTTCTCTATTTTTTTTTCATTTTTATTAATATTAACATTTTATACCTTCACGTAGTAAAACATGGAAGGGTGATCAATATACACACACACACACATACCTTCCCTGTAGTATCATGCTAGCTTATTCTAGCACTTTCTAACATTTTCCTGCATCTTCTAGTACGTGGCATTCATGCTAGACCATTCTAGCATGTATTTTGTCCACTTGTCAAGAGGGAAGTGCCTATGTCTGCGAAGCTGGTACTGATGGTAAGACAACATACGATGCTTCATTGGCTACATTGGGATACATCCGTGAGCCAATCAGGATGCAGGCACTCTCGGTGATGACATCACGTACGCCTGCGAACATACCTTACCCAGTGCCGTCATGGCACGGGCAATCATGAGGCTATAACTACAATTTTTTCTTTATGACGTCATCGATTTCACGTGACTTTGAGAATTATTTACCATTTTCAAATTCGAATTTAAGATATTCTGACGTCATGTCCATATATATATATATATATATATATATATATATATATATATATATATATATATATATATATATATATATATATATATATATATATATATATATATATATATATATATATATATATTTTGTATCTTCATACCTTTTCTTTATTTATTATCATTCAAGTCCAGACTTGATACTTTTTTATTTAACTTAAACAATCATCTCTATTTTTTTTATTTACTTTTTGTTTTTTTTTTTTTTTTTTTTATTTTTCTTTTTTCTTTTATTTTGTTTCTTTTTTTATTTTTTATTTTTTATTTTCCTTTATTTTTTTATTTTTTTTAAATAAATTAATTTTTAATTTTAATTTTTATTTTATTTTCATTTTTATTTATTTTTATTTTTTTAATTTTTTATTGTTTTTTGGTGTTAACAAATACAATTTAAGATAAATCTTTACCACCTTCTCACATAAACACATATGCACATACACAAGTACATACAAACCCACATAACTACATCGAAGACATCAACATGCTACCAGCATTCATGAAATTGTTATGGTAACAAACTCCAGCTGTTATCCTAATGGTGGAAGTTTGAAATTTTTTCCTACTTCTTCGCTCTTGCACGTAGTAAAGTACGTAATACGTATAAGGACTCAGTCATCTCCACATACACTCACCCATTCGCATTCGCATACACAGCAATTGTAACCAACTAAGACCAGTTAGTTTAAAATTTTAACATTACGTACACTATTATACTTGACATATTAAAGCAAAATTCATGTATATTATTACTTCTAACAAACACATCACACTCAATTAAAGCTATTTACCGCCTCTCAAAGTCTCTCAGAATGCGTAATAAATATAAACATTAAACTATCTCTTATCATTAATGCATGAACAAAGGCATGTTAGTATCTATCTGAAATACAAATTACAAGAACTTTACAATCAATATTTAATCAAAACTATTCAATATATAATTTGAATCTCCATGGTCACCTATATAGCAAATAATTAATTGATCTTTCATATGCATTTCTAACCCTAAGTTCCACAACAGCTATTTTACAACTCAATATACAATTTAACTCTTAATACTTATGCATGATCAAAGACATGCTGATATCTCTCTGGCACACATTTCAAACCCTTTTCCCTTCAACCTAAATCTTCTTCTCTTTATATATTTTTTTTTTTTTTTTTTTTTTTATAAAAAGTTCACATCTCACGGGCATTGCCCTATTCGAGGAGAGAAACTTTTCTAGGTAATATATACCTAGGATCCCGAAGTGGGATCGAACCGGCGCCCTCAAGCACGTGAGTCAATCACTTTACCGTTTGAGCCACGGTAAACTTTATACTTCGACATAACCAGACACATGTTAACCTCTCTCCAACATGCAATTTATAAGATATTACATGCATTTCTTATCTAATTCTTTCAACATATATCTTAATTCACCATAGTACGCTAAACATTTTATCATTAAAGCATGATCAAGGACATACAGCCATCTCTTTAAACTTATACTTTATTGTACTTACATATATTTTCACCTTAAGCCTTATTAATATATAACTTAAATATTTGTATTTAACATTCCTTTTATATTTAATGTATGAACAAAGTAATGCTAGTATCTATCTGGTACGCAAGTCATAGAACTTTTCATATACTATTCACCTCAAAACTATTCAACATTTAATTTGATTCTCCATAGTTAACTCAACTTTATCATTAAGGCATGAACGAAGACATGGTATCTTCTATCTAGCATAGCTATGGTCAAAGATATTCAGATATCTCTATTAGCACGCAATTTATAGAACATGACATACATTTCATACCCTAATCCTTCCAAGATGTGACTTAAGTACTACATACTACCTGACTTTAAACACTTTGACAAGCTCTAACAGATGTCGTCATCTCTCTAACATACAGTTTATAGAGCTCACAAACATTTCTTATCTAAATCTCTATTTCCCTCTAACCCAGTATGTATTGACCCTTTATAAGCACTTCATGCCCTAATCCCTCCAAGCATATAACTTAAATCTCTGTATTTAATCTAACTTTTGTACTGAATGTACGAACAAAGTTATCCTCGTATCTATCTGATACGAAATTTTCATTTATTATTCACCTCGAAACTATTTAACATTTAATTTGATTCTCCAAGGTTAACTTAACTTTATCACCAAGGCATGAGCAGGGTCATTCCATCATCTTTCTAGCATACAAATTAAAGATCTTTACTTAATATTCAGCATATACTTAAAGACATTTAACTTAATGTTCCACAATCAGCTTAAATTTTTCGAAAAGATATACTGTTATCTCTCTAATACACACTTTATATAACTTAGTATACAATTCATATCATAATCCCACCCTCCAACATATAACTTAATCTCCATGTACTACCTGACTTTTAACATTTAGACAAGGTCGAACTCAAATCATCAGCTCTCCAACATGCAATTTATAGATCCTTACATATAAATTTCTTATCTAAACCTCCCAAAATATATCTTAACTCACCACGGTTCACTAAATTTTTTTATTAAAACATGATCAAAGACATACTGACAGATCTCCAACACGTAAATTCTAGATTTTGACATGTATTTCATTACATAATTATCCTGTCATTTACCTTAATCTCCATATACTGCCAAACTTTTAGCACTTCGATATGATCAAACACATTTCATCTCTCTAACATGTAATTTATAGAACCTTACATACTTTTCTTAATTAAATCTTTCAACATATATATTACTTCACCATAGCTCACTAAACTTTTTATAATTATACTTATCATCATCATATTTTCCAATACGAATGTAAATATTGTGACGTCATACATTTATGTTTGTAACATCATTACCATAAATTCATGGGACGTTATACCTTTTCTTTGGAAATATTGTTTTCAAGTCCTAACCTGAATTATATACCGTGAAACTATTTTATTTTCCTTAACTTAGTGTTGTCATTGGATCTATTTTTTCCCTATATTTAACATGCTTTTTATATTTGCTGAAAATTAAAACAAAATAGTCCTGTGTCTATGACGTCATAGCTACGTTGTTGGTTGTATCTTTTTCAATCAATTCCTGATATTCCATGTTTTTGACTCACTACATTTACATACTTATTTACTTTAACTTACAATAATCAAAGTTCTAAAGGAGATCATGTGCCTCTGAAGTTATAACCACGTAAATGGTCACTACGTAACCCTAAAAATTTTGATATTTCATGTTTTTGGTCAGTCTCATTCACATTTACCAAATATCCATGTGCTTATCATACCTGATCCAAATGTTTAGTAAATACAACGTCATTCTATAACAATAGTTAATGTATTTATATTAAAAATTCTTTTTACATAATAAATCAATAAAAAAAATTTAGATTTTATATGAGTGAAGACAACATTTACTTAATATTACATTATATAATTTTCATTTCATGACTCTATTTCTTTAATGCAATAAACATGTTCTTGGATATTTATTCCGTTTTTCTTCAAACTATTATTTTTAACCTTATTCCATATTTCATTTTTCTATATTTCTTTTCAAGAGATGACTTTTAAAATTATTTTTAAACTTATTACACATTACATTTTTAATATTTCTTTCAAGCTATAGCTTTTATTCCCATTTCTATCTTTATATTTGTTTTAATTCAGATTTATATTAGTTTTAAAATTTATTTTCAACCTTTCAATAATAAATTATTTTATATCTCTTAAAAAATGTAAAATGTTTATAAAACAAATTTATTTATTATGAATTTATCTTTATTTTTACGGCTAACACACCGATTCATGTAAAAGCGTTTAAGAGCTCTTCTACTCCTTATTCTTGCGCAAGCCCACACACACACACACACGTGCATCAAAACACTACGATGTCTTCCATCTACCATCTTAAATTTCTGATCACGTGGTTTCGACATCTTGATCACATGGTTTCAAACTTATGTCAAAGGAAGGCAGCATATTTATGTATATATCTCACTCGATGGGACTCAGGAACGTACATAGATAACATCTTTGAACCATCATGCAGAGATTTTAGACATGTTTCCAGGGAATAGGAGAGTAAGATACCATCTTAAAGCATCATTATCAGTTAATCGTTCAACTACCGAAAAGACATAGATGTATTTAAGAGAGAACAGTTGAGGTTTCACAGGGGGTGCAAAAGAGAAACAACGAGACCAAGGTGTACGTGTGCCTGTGTGCAAAATCTTGAGATGATACGCATGCGCCAGAAGAGGCTCATGCACCTATATGTGGGGATCAGGTGGGGATCAGCGCTCTCGGTGGGTGTGGTAGGGGTGATGAGGTGCCTAGAGAGCGATCCCTCAACCCTATTTTAATTAAACAAATACTAATAATATTAATAATTGAATATTTAAGCCTTTTTAAACATTTTATATATTGATAAAAGAAACTTAATGTAATTAGCTATTTATTATTATAATTTAAATGGGCTAAAATTGTTGTAAAAGCATTTTATTTTTATATTTAGATGACTCTGGATCATTTAGTTATCGTGGTTATCAGACAAAAATGTAAATTTTGCAGTATTTATTTATTATTTAAATTAAGTAGTTTAGATCTATTTTATTTATATTTCTGTATTATATTATGTAAATATTATTTGTTACCTTTAGAAATAGTGAAGATATAAATACCGGTTTTATAAGCAAATTTAGAAAAGTTTGGGGACTTTCCCCTACAAAAAAACTTATATAATTAAGTTTCCGATCTTTGGAGTTTTTTTAGATGAGCTTCTAAAAGAAAGTTACAGCCAAATTTTCTTCTCACTAAAGTAGCTTATTTTTAAGTTCACTTGAGTTCTCAGAAGAAAATTTACACTTTGGAGACTATTAATTGTGGCTAATTCTTACCACACAATATTTAAGATTCAGCACTTGAAATTATAATTTTTTTAGAGCACAAGATATTAATTAATTTTGGTATGATGCGATTGTTTCAAAGAAGGATTGAATAACTGAACTGTTTTCGGGTTTCCAAAACCGTAAGACAAACTCAATTACGAATCAAAAAGGCAAAACAGCGGAATTAACTTTTAAGCGTCACAAAGTTAAAAACAGCACAAAACAAAAGAGGAACGCATTCAATTCACTATATATTGGACCACGCGTTAGTGCATAGCACCTAAAAGTACTTAATAAAAATATTTGGAGAGAAAGAAACGTTTTTAAAACTGGACTCCATTTTTTCTGAACTACAGGCCCGTTTAAAGTCGAGGGAGCTAACAAAGGAGGAGAAGGAGAAACTACAGGTGTTGGTTCACAATCTACAGAAGGGGTGTCAGGATCAGAGGGTGCAAATTCTGTGAATGAAGATGCGAATGAGAAAGATGTAGAGTTTGTAGATGGATGAGTTGATGTAGAGGCGGAAGCGGAAGGACCAAACTCTGCATATGAAAGAGCTCATGTGGTATGAACACACAATTCGGACGAAGTGAATGCCGGAGCTAAAACAGGTTTTAAACGTTTAATAGAGACAATGTCCGACCTTCCATTAGGGAGCTAAAGTTTAAAACACCAGTCGAAAGATCAAATAAGGGACCTGTATAAGATGCTTCTTAGGCTTTTCGAATACGATCAACCCGGACATACACATGGGTTTATTTTTTTAAGCTTCCAGTATTCAAGAAATGTCCTGTGACGGATGCAAAGATGAAAGCACACGAAGCTCAAGCACACCTGATTTTAGACATTGGATTATAAAGTCCTGCTTGTTCTGAGAAGTTGAAGCAAAGAGGTCAGCAGTACACAAAGGAGCTTTGCCAGTAACAGCCTGAAACGACGAAAACCCAGATTAATTGAGGATGGAAATCAAAAAACCATTCTTCCTTGAGGTCAAAGCTGATTTAAAGGAACTATAAATCACTTCCTCAACCTTAAGACTTAGGATGATAGGCAGAGGTTCGACGCCTTTGAAAGCCAATCGAGCAAGAGTTCTGCGAAGAACTCACTTTCGAACTGGGTCTCCCAATCTGTAAAAATGTAAAGTGGCATCGCAAATTTGGAGATCCAGTGGAGGAAAGTATACGAAACGGACTTTGTGGGAATAACGGACATGGGAAAATATTCCATCTATTTCGTAATACAGTTGAGGCAGGTTAGGAAGTAGCTGTAAACGGTAGAGTGATTGCAGGATAGGATACAGCAGAAAAAGGGCCAACAATTTCAATGTGAAAAAGTCTTAAATCGTTTTGAAGGGATTTCCAATAGTTCTATATGAGACTTCCTATGTCGTTGCGCCTTGGAAGCCTGGCATTGGTAACATTCCCTAACCCACAGGCGGATGTCTTTATTCAAGTTTGGCTAAAAATATCGTGCTTTAATGAGTCAAAGGGACGCTTTGATCCCAGGATGGGACATTCTATGAAGATCGTCGAATAGCTGCATCCTGCTGGAGGCAGGAACAAAAGAGCGTGAATGAGGTGTCGAAACGTCACACCACACTGAGAAGTTGCAGGACAAAGAGAGAGACTTAAGCTTGTCTATTTGAGGAGGGAGTTCTGGATCTGTATTATGAAATCGAGCAGTATATGGGAGATGCAAAGGATCCAGAGAAAGAGAAGAGAGAAAGAATGAGAGAGAGAGAAAGAGGGAGCGTCACCGGAACTTTGTCGAACCCTTTAATATGAATCATTGAAGAAACATACTCCGTCAAAAGGGACAAACGACGTTGCAGACGGTCGTTATTAACTGCAGTCAGGCTGTAAAAAGCGTCAAATAAAGGTTTATGGTCTACACACAGGGTGACGTCAAGACCCTCAAGGAAGGTTTAAAGTGCAGCACAGATAAATAATCAGCAAGAAGTCTCGCGATCTAAAGCCGAATATCTTCGCTGAGGCTCTGTAATTTTTTTTTTACTGAAGAAATCGATTTACCAGTTGATGCAGTGCAGCTCCTATGGTAACTGACCAGTGACCAGATTGAGGTGCGTCACATCAGGGTGGGCAAATGGTAAGGCAGAAGAGAATAAGGTTGGGCCGATAATGTCTTTAAAAGGCAATAAGAGCTTCTTCATTCCAAGTAACAGAAGATTTGGTAGGACAAGCCTTTATAAGAACTGTAAGAGGACAGACCTGTGAGCAAATTTATGGATATGTTAGCGGTAAAATCAGATCATTCCCAAAAGCCTGAAAAGGGAAGCATAATCTGTTGGTACGAAGAGATTTCAGTGTGCTTGGTAGCAGGAGTAAAAAGAAGCTAAAATCTGGGAAGTCCAAGGAGGACTGGAATAAAGAGGCACTTGTCAACGGACAATCTTAATGAATGCTCATAAAGAAAATGGAGGACCTGACGAAGGTTGGAAGCGTGTTCCTTTTATGAAGAAGAGAATAAAAGGTCATCTATATAAACAAATACGAAAGGGATATCTCGAAAAATAGTGGCTCCATCATTACGAAGACAAAATGGCATAAAAAAAAATCGAAAATGTTGAATGGAGTGATGACGGCTGTCTTAACGTTATCTGGATGGATAGGAATTTGGTGTAGGTAATCATGTGATCCACTTTGCTAAAGACGGATGCATCACTCAGTTTTGCTAATATGTTGTGGATCAGAGGTAAAGTATAGCGATCAGGCCTAGTCATCGCATTAATGGTTCTAAAATCTCCACAGGGTCTCACTGGCCTGATTCATTCTTAGGACGAGATAAAGGGAAGACGCTCAAAGGGATTTAGAGGAGCGGATGATACCAACTTTTAAAAAGTTGATAATTCAAGCCTAGCGACGGCGAGCTTGTCCTCTGCTAGGCTCCTCAACCTGGCAAAAACAAACGTGTCAGTACATGAAATACCCGAGAGGAAGAGTCAGAACTTCAAAATGGATTTAGAGGCGAAGTTAGGTAAGGGAACTCACTTAACAGTTGATCTACCACCGAAGAAGAAACAGAGGTATGGGAAAAAATTAGAGAGAGAACTTCACAAGAAACAAAATTGAATCGAAGGTCAGTTTTAAAGTCTAAGATAGTAAAATTCCCACAGTCGATGAGTAAACCTTAGGGGTCTAATCGCGTCAGAGACCACGAAAGTACACTGATAATCCTGCCTAAATTTTGGAAGACCAAAAGTAATGGTAACTTCGCGGTAACAATGAATAGAGGAACCACTAGCAGCGAAAGCGTTAACAGCTAACGGATTTAAGGGTCCGCTATCTAAGGCAGGAGGAACAACTCTGACGGAAGCGCCAGTGTTACTCAAAAAATCTATCTTAGTACCAAGATTTTAACAAAAATGTAGAAACATGAATTAAAAACAACGTTCTCCTCATGACCTGTTTCTTGTTTTCCGGTGATGAAGGGCTGTGTTGGTGAAGTACTCTTGGAGATTGGAGATCGAGGCGGTGGAGGGATGTCTGGAGTACGTGCAGGAGTTAATGAATGGGGAGCTGGAGTCGGAGAGCGTTTTGGTGTAGTCTTGTCCGGAGTACTTATCGGAATAGGTGAGCGAAAAAATGGAGGTGGAAAAGCCGATCGAGCTGATGAGTTTTATTAGGTCAGGAACACCATAGTGTACATGAATGTGCATTAGATCCAAAGTACAAATAATAACAGCAAACCTTCTACTGCTGCAAATCAGAGAAAGGGCGGATCTCTATGGGAACGTGAGTGACATCGTTATGAGCAAGGTTAGGGGGTGGAGCAGCATTACTCACGTTTACCGGTGACGAGGAGTATAAGAAGCGACTACCTGCCCAAAAAAGTCGGTATGGGAGCTGCATGTGAGGTGGGGTCAACGTAAAAAGTCAAAATTTTTGGAAATAAAGAAATTAATTAAGTTGGAAGACGCCAAAAATTAAGTATCCCTGTTCTCATTAGAGAGGTGCTTTAAAATATGCGGTGTGAGTTGAGCTTTAGCAATAACACATTTTTCGATTTTCGAAGTAATCCTTTATTATATGGGGATGGTCCAATTTCAAAAAAAGTTATTTTTTTTTATTTTTGACCGATTTTTTTTAAAAGTTGCAGGGTATATGAATTTCAGCTCACTGAAAAGTCGATTTAGGACGTTTTTCTGTATCTAAAACGGTTTGCAAATTTTGGATAAATTTTCCCCAAAAAAAGTTAAAAGCATGGACAAAGAACTGGTCGAAATGACTTGAAAATTTAACTATATATTCTCAGCTTTCATTGTAAGAAACAGTATGTGGCGATTTTTGATATCTGCTATAGAAAAAAAGTTATTTGCACTTCAAATTTTTTTTTGAAAAATAAATTGTGAAAATTTTCCCTTCAGGTCAAAAAAATAAAACAAATTACAGGTAAGGATTTTTTTTATTTTTGGCAGGTGCTTAGGGGAAGTTCAGAGCTACAACTTTCTCTCACTACAGTATTCAATGCTATTTGCTCTTTTCGAGATATATCTTCTCAAATTTTAGAAATTTGAGATTTTGTTGAAAATTGGTCAAATTTGAGAGGCTATATCTCGAAAAAAAAAAACAAAAAAACAAACAGCATTGAATAAAGTATTGAGAAAAATTTGCAGCTTTATCCTGAAAAAATGAAAAAAGTCGTACGTGTAGTTTTTCAAAAAGCATTTTTTTTTGTCCGAAAGGTAAATTTACAAAAATTGCCCAAAAATTTTTTTCCGACAGTTGGTCAGAAAATGGTATATAAATTTTTTTTTACTAGAAAACAAATATCGAAAGTCTGTTAGAAACTTTTGTAGCTAATACATTTGCGAATATGCAGGTTAATTTTCAAATCATTTTGACAAATGGTTTGGCCCCACTATTTATTTTAAAAAGCGGAAAATTAAAAAATAAAACTTTTAAACAGTTATAAATAAAGAAATACGTCAGATATCGAGTTTTTCGGCTCTTTGAAATGCTTAGATCCTGAAAATTTCAGAGTAATTGGTTGAATATTAAAATATTTTTCAAATTTGGACCCTGCTCATTTTAAATTTAGCATTTAATATGTGAGACCAAGCTATACAAAGAATGGGTATGAAAAAAAAGTATTTGTACTAAGATTCATCATGAGAGCTCCCCTCCTGGAATTCATCATCAGAAGGAAAATTACAGTATTAATATATATAAATGTGATAAAAAACGCAAGAATATATATTTATATCATAAACAAAATGCTAGGAAAGGATACAAGAACGTAACCTACAAATATATAAAAAAAATTTCTTCGCAAGAGGAGAAAGCAGCTGAGAGCACGAGAGAGAGAGAGAGAGAGAGAGAGAGAGAGAGAGAGAGAGAGAGAGAGAGAGAGAGAGAGAGAGAGAGAGAGAGAGAGAGAGAGAGAGAGAGAGAGAGAGAGAGAGAGAGAGAGAGAGAGAGAGAGAGAGAGAGAGAGAGAGAGAGAGAGAGAGAGAGAGAGAGAGAAGAGAGAAAGAAGAGAGAGAGAGAGAGAGAAGAGAGAGAGAGAGAGAGAGAGAGAGAGAGAGAGAGAGAGAGAGATTTTTGCCAAAACACAAAGAAATATGCGAAAGACGAAAAATATAAAAGAATAAAAAAATATGACAAGATACGAAAACAACGAAACATATTAGAAAAAAACACATTGTTTATTCTTATGCCGATGAACGAACTCTCCATTCTTCCACTCATTTCAAATCTGCTTCCTATTTTGCTTCTAGAATTGCTTCTCGACTTCAACTTTCTGACTCCATTCTTGCCTATCTGGACGGGATTTTTCGGTACAGTCTCCTCAATCATGTGAAATTCAACTCTTTAAAACCTCCACTTCTTTACATCTCACTCTCCAAAACACCTCCCAACTTTTCTATCTCCTTCGACGACTCTCTCATCTTACCTGTAAACAATATTAACAATCTTCGTCTAAGCATAAGCAATAAACTTTCTTGGAAACCTCATACCACAATGGTTGCTAGGGAGGCTTCAAAGAAGCTGGGAATACTATTCAGATTTAGGGAATTTATTTCTTTCGAACAGGTGCTCCAATTATATAAGGATCTTATTCGCCCTTGTATGGAGTATTGTTCTCCCATTTTTGGGAGCTCCGGTTAAATCTCTCTTTTGAATAGGGTTGAATCTAAGGCTGAGATTAATAAACTGTCCCCTCCGTTCAAACTCACTTGACCCTCTGTCTCTGCGACTTGACGTTGGTTCACTATCTCTTTTCTATAGGTACTACAATGGTAGATGCTCGAGTGAACTGACCTCTCGCATTCTACCACCAATGAGCCGCTCTCGTAGCACAAGGGGAACCATGCTTTCGCATATTTTTTGTGTGAATATCTTAAACCCCAGGTAGGTCCGTTATGATGCTTCCTTTTCTATGGCCACTTCTGTTCTGTGGAACT
>SEYY01001605.1:67500-75000 GCA_009176605.1 Armadillidium nasatum | reverse complement strand
CTAAATCCTTTTTCTGAAAGTAATGCCATCAAGTCATATGATGTAAAAAAAGTTGTCAAAGAAAACGGTGTGAAAAGTTGGGTTACTTACATTTATTTCTCAATAGTTTTAAAGCCACATTTGAAACAAGTCCAATTGCTTCTCTTTGTTCAATTTTATATTTTCTAGTGTACTGTTCTATTTCTAACATGATAGCATGATGCTGTCGCTAAGACCGACTTTTTAAAACCAAATCTGATTGGTTTCACTCTTATGAACATTTTACAAAATTATTCCATAATAGGGAACCATCTCTTCATTGATACTAAGGTGCTTTTCGTATTGCCCAAATTGTTCTAATACTCTGTTAAGATGATTATTTAGCTATTTTATCTCCAGAATTTAGTGTCTGATTATCTGAAAAGTAAAAATATTTCTGATTGCTATAAATAGGTTTCTTGACATGGTGTGCGCAACAAAGTCTTCTTGTTTTGAACAATACTTATGTTGACGAGGAGGACTATCAAATTCAAATAACATCAAGTTACCAATGAATTTATCCATATCTTCTGTAAGCTGAAGATATATATATATATATATATATATATATATATATATATATATATATATATATATATATATATATATATATATATATATATATATATATATATATATATATATATATATATATATATATATATATTAAATAATAGAAAAAAGTACTTACAATATTTGGAGAAATGGTTCATCTCACGTTTGCAATAATTCACTGCAACTGGCATTTTCTTGACAGAAATTTTCCTGTTAGAGTTGTTTCAGAAAACATGTTTTGGCTTAAAAATGACTCAAAAATCATATGGCTCAAAAATCATATGACTCATTGGATCTTGTCGAAATTACGACATGAACGCGTATGAATATATAACTTTCTCAGATATGTCCAGAAAATTATTATATGGATAGACCAATGTTCCAAAATGGAAACAATTATTTTCGTACCTTTTGAATATTAAGTTAAAATATTTAGATATAGTACATATTTCTCTCATTACTACAGATATGTATTGCCTCTCGATAAAATTATTAATTTTAAGGAAAATTTAGAATAAAGCATAATTATATTTCAAATGAATGATTAAGGTGATGGACGTGATAAGATTGGTTATTTAAAAAAATTAACAAAAATACTACATATTATTTTATTTCTAAAATTTTATGTGTACATGTTAAAAAAAGGCCAAACTTTACAAATATGTCAGTTATTTTAAAATTTATCGATGACTTATTGTGATATATGGTTCTAAAGAGCATGTTTCCATTTTGGAACATTGGGTGTAAATGGATTAAGAAAACATCTGAATATTACTTCAAATAAAAAAAAATAAAAAAAAATAAAAAAAAAAATAAAAAAAAAAACTTTTTTAACAGTTGGGTCTCAAGATGAATCTTGGCTTGAGGTCTTTGCCAAAAAAAAGTTATTTGTCAATTTTATTTAGCCCAATTTTAAGCTATAATATGTCTATTTAATTGTTAAATAACACAAATATTATTTAAATATGATTTGTTCAAAATTACAATGTTAAACATTTAAAAAATACATTTATATAAACGACATAAAATGGAAGCTACTTCCAATGAATACACAGAATTTCTACAGTAATTATGGGAAGCAAGACATTGCGGTTTTACAAGAACCACAGTTTGCAAACGTGACGTCATCCACAAGCTTTGAATTTAGGAATGTGTTTTTTCAAAAGGAAAGGCTTAAATGCTGTAGCTTATTACTATAGTAAACTTCGATAACAGTTATGTAATAGTAAAATTTTAAACTAATTTCAATTTGTTGCAATTGCTGTGTATGCGAATAAATATATGCATGTGAGTATGTGAGCGGATGACTGTATGTATTTACGTATATGTGGTAATGAATGAGCCCTTATACACTTCATATGCTTTACTGCATAAAATAAGGTTAAAAATGTTAAAAAAATTTAAAAACTTACAAAAAAAAAAAAGAAAAACAAAAAATTTAAAAACTTTCAGAATAAAAATGAAAAGCAATAATAATTTCAAATGAAACATTAAAATGTAGAAAAATAAAAATGATAAACCTAAATGAAGCTAAAAATAAAAATAAATCTTCGAAATGAAACTTTAAAATTTAAAATGAGACTTGAAATAAATAAATTAAGAGCTTAAAAACATTATAAATAGGCGTGCTTCCCCAAAGGATGCAACATAAATTAGTTTAATTAAATTATTAGAGAGTTATAAATTACATATTAAAATTAAATTAATTAAAATTTCGACGTTTCGATTTACACTTAAATAATTTTCCATAACTGAAAAAGATAAAGAATACACTAAACTACCCTAACGATAAATACAACATTGAGACAGTAAAAAATAATAAATATAAATCTTGAATTGAAACTAGCTTAACAAAATATATTAAACAGGATACTGGTGAAAATTAGCAAGTTATAACAAACTTTGAGTTGTGATGGACTGATAATAATGAAAAAATGAAGATATGAACAAGAAAATTTAGTTTGTTGGTGTAGGGAAACAAAATAACAATCACAAAAACAATAACACAAAAAATAAAAATAAGAACAAAAAGGAGAAAGAGGGAAAAAGAGAAAAAAAAGTAACCTGGATGATTACCTGGAAAAAGTGGTGACAGAAGGTAAATGAATAACCTATAGAATGAGCATAAGGATGTAGGGAAAAGGAAACACAAATAAGAGAAGAAGTGGGAAAATATGAGAAATTTGAAGAAAAAGGATAACAGTTAAGATTGGGTTATGTATAGCGGACATGATTATTGGTTGTCGTTGAGCTCTGTTTTAATTTGGAAATATATGAAGATTCTAAAATATGAAGAGATGAATGGTCTGAGTTATAATCCAAAAGAGAAAAATTTTAAGAAAGAGCGAAAAAGTGACAAGAAGATTATGAGTTTGAACGAATGTTGGAAAAGGTAGGAGTAGAGAGTGGAAGAGAAGTACGATGTGAGAGACCCTGATGTTCAAAAATTCTAGTTCTGAGGAGACGTGCGGTTTAACCAATATGGCCCTTGACATGAGGGACATGTAAACTTACATACCACCGACGCCTTGAACGGAAAGGTTTGATTTATTGCTGAAAAAATGAAGAAATTTTAAGAGGAGAGCGATATGGAAAGCGTAAATCAAGATGAGGAAAACAATGTGAGAGAGATTTGGAAAGTTTGGAAGTCATTAAAATAGTAGAGTTATTGAGATAGGGAACAAATGAATAAATGATTTTCTTTGGAACTGTGGCTAACGGAAGAGGAGGGTGATAGATTTTGGACAAGAAATGAAATATATGTTGAGAAACCATATTAGGAGGAAAATTGTGAGAACTAAAAAGATTCTGTAAAAGGAAAACTCAGAGTTCAGTGATAGGTTCGTAGAAGAAACCATATAGGCTCTATGTAAATAAATTAGAATAGTGTTAATTTCATGTCTAAGAGGAGAAAAGCTGTAGAAGTTTGTAACAGAAGGAATAGACGAAGACTTACGAAAAACAGAAGTGAGAAAGGAGGAAGAGGTACGAGAAATGGAGACGTCAAGAAAGGAGAGTTTGTTCTATTAAATTTAATGTTAGGATGAAAAGTGTTAATGTAAGTTAGGAAAGAGTAAATCGAAACACCGAAATTTTAATTAATATAATTTTAATATGTAATTTATAGTTATTTAATAATTTAATTAAACTAATTTGTGTTGCATCTTTTCTTTGCTTTACTGTGTTTGCTTAAAAACGTAAAATTTATGAAACCTAAATAAAACTTAAACTGAAAACATAAAATTCATGAGACCTAAGCAAAGCAAATTAAAAAAACATAAAATTTATATGAAACCTAAATAAAACTAAATTTAAAAGCCTAAATAAAACTTAAATTTTAAGCTTAAAATTTTTAAGACCTAAACAGAATTTGAGCTGAAAGTTGAAACTTAAACATAAGATTATCTACAACACGTAGTAAGAATTACATGAAGACTAAGACAAAGACCTAGAATAAACCTAAAACCACAGTTACATAATCAGGTTAGGAAAAAAATTCATCATTAAAAAGAATAAAGATTAGAGATGAATTGTTGTTTATGCAATGAATTATTTAGTAGATGAAGAAATGAGTTGTTATATTAACTTCGTAACTCAACGTCACATGTATGAAACTTACTCAAGTTTATATGTTTAAATGTGGTAATTTTATGTAATAAGGTAGCTGTTTTAGTTACGATGTCGCAAAAAAAGCTTCAGATAAGTTAGAAAATGTTTAAATTTCAGTATGATGTATAATTGTAAATTATGAATGAATGAAAATTGAAAGGTGGAGCTTCAAACGGAAAAGGTGCGAGGTTGTGAAGCGACTGAAGGACTGGATATGTGAAACTGCAAAGGTTGAGAAGTTTTAAGGTGAAGGTATAGGAATCTTAAAACGGTAAAGATAGAAATGGTGAAACGGAAAAGTTTTGAGAACTTGAAAGTGAAAAACTTAGAATGGACAAAAGAGAAGGTATGGTGGTCTAAAAATGGGAAAAGGAAAGAATCGTTAAACGGAAAAAGTTTTTTGTGTATAATGGCTAACTAAGATTAAGAAGTTGAAAAGTTATGTTGAGTGAATATATGTTTACGCTTTAAGTGTGTGGAAAATGAGTGAGTGTAGGATTATATATTTATCTGAGAATATGCATGTGAGCGTGAGTGTATGTATGTATATTTGTATATATTTTAGTTTGTTTCTGTGTAAATGATTAATTTGTATCTGAGACTATGTATGTGAGCGTGAGTGCATTTATCCGTATATGCATGTATTTGAGTGTATGTATAAATATATAAGGTAATAATTAAAGTCTGCTAACACTCTTGCAGACTAAATATTCATTAAAAATCGAAATCTAAATCGAACCCGGGCCCCATAGCACAAAGGCACAGTGTTTTACCTCTACGCTACTGGCGGTTCATAAGAGAAATCCAAAGAGGAGGCTTATGAATAATAATTAACAAGATCAACCTCATAGGACTTCTCCCGAGAGTCCTTGAGCGTGAGGCAACATGACCCGAACTCGGCCCCCCATTTCCTCTCTCAAACTAAACAGATGAGGTAATAAATAAAGTCTGTTACAACTTCATAAGCCTCCTCTTTGAATTCTCTTTTGAACCGCGAGTATTGTTGAGGTAAAACTCAATGCTTTTGTGCTTTATAGGGCCCGGGTTCGATTTACCTATAACAAACTTTGAACTTCGATGTTATATATATATATATATATATATATATATATATATATATATATATATATATATATATATATATATATATAATATATATATATATATATATATATATATATATATATATATATATATATATATATATATATATATATATATATATATATATATATATATATATATATATATATATATATATATATATATATATATATATATATATATATATATATATATATATATAAGTGTGAGTGAATGTATGTGCATTTAAATGCATTTGAGTGTTTGTTTCTATGTATGTGTGCATGAGGTTGTTTTGGTATGGTTTGTATATGTATGCATGTGCTTTAATATATTGCGTTAAAAAAATCAAGAAAATATTAGTAGAAAAGGAAAATAAAGAATTATTTTAGTGGAATCTCTGTGAAGAAAACAGGTGTTAATTTATAATATATTAAATAATATAGAATAATAATATACGTATGGTGAAATAAAATGTAAATGGAAAGAATGTAAGGTTGATTAAAATGGAATATGTAAATGTTGGGTAAAAAGAGAATTTGGAAATTCGTAAAATTGATGTACATGATGTGTATGAGGCTATTTGGGATATGTTTATGAGTGCTTTATTGCACTTTAATATATTACTTCAAAAAAAAATATTAAGAAATTTGGAATAATAATATATTTATAGTTAAATAAAATATAAATGAAAAGAAATGTAAAGTGGTTTAAAATGAAATAAATAAATGTTGTGTTAAGTGGAAATTTAGAAATTTGAAAAAATGATGAACATCACTTTGAAGAATAATTTTATTCAAACATTAGAAAAGCTTTTGTAGGTTAGTGATAGAGTTATAGGTTTTAGATTCCTAGGAACAGTTTTCGAATTTTCCTCAGACCAAATTTGAAATTTTTTTAAAATTTTTTTTTAAGAAAAATCATGGTAAAACTATTATATTCAACAAAAATGGTATTGTTAGACATTATGTATTTTTCGCGATTACAGTATAAAGTATTGACTTTGTGCCTTTCAGTACTCAAAAACGAACGAACGGGGATACGGTGTCTCGTGCCTCCGTGCCTCCAAGAGAGAAAGAACAAGAAACCTTCCAAAATTTTTCAAGAAAAAGAGTGAGAGAAATAGGATACCAAGCTTACCATTAATCCCTAAGTGGGGAAGGAGGAGGGGTGGAAGAGAAAAAATGTAAGGGAATGAACATATCCGAGATAGAGAGAGAGAGAGCGTGTTTTAAACCAGTAATGTTGTATCCTCAAAAAGGGACCAGGAAAAGTTGCAAAAGGTGAGGTGCTGTGGCTTTGCCAACCCCTAAAGGGTGAGGGTGGTGGTAGGAGGTTGAGAAAGAGGGCATATTAACTGCAGGAGGGAGTAAACCCTCAAAAAGGGGTCAGGAAAGAGTATGGAAAAAAGGGGTGAAGTAGCTACTTCACCAACCCCTAAAGAGGGAGGTTGAAGGAGAAGGGGTAGAAATATAATACAAAAGGGTGTATATTCCTCCGAGGATAGGTTTGAACCTTCCAAAAAGGGTCAGGCAAATGGTTGAAGAAATGGGGTGTTGTCTCTACTCCACCAACACCTAATAAGGGTACACTCCTCCAAAGGAAGGACATGACCCTCAAGGTCGGGTTGAACAATCCTCGAGAGGTCTGGATAGAGTATGTTGCCAGACAAATAATCTCACAAAAGAAGGTGAGGTCGGAGAGGTTGCCAGATTTAGCTATTTTTTGACAGAATTTGGCATCCGCCAGAAGTGCCCACTAGGGTGACCATAAAAAAAAATTGATGTCGGAATTTTGTCAACGGAAACCCCACAAAGTGATCAGCCTCCAGATTTTAAGGTAGTTAACTTTTGAATACGATTAGAGCACGTGAACCTGTGCCTTTGTGCGCTTCAAAGTTACAAAAAACGCGATATTTGGGCTGACTAGCGACGTTTTGGGGCCGTATCTCAGGAACCCCTCATTATTTTCTCATGATTTATGTCTCTATTTAAAGGCAATATCATGGTAGCTAATTTATATTCTATATATATTTATTTCTACTTCTAGTCGAACCCAGCTATAACAGCCTCATCATCATTATATCATCATATTCATGTAAATTTAGATTTAAGGAGACCTTTGTTTTCATTTCTTTTGTTTTGCTAATTTTACATCTAATTTCCGAAACCAATATTCGTTGTAATGTATATTATTAATTTTTTCCAGATTAAAATAAAATAAAGTAAAAGAATG
>SEYY01001605.1:20000-60000 GCA_009176605.1 Armadillidium nasatum | reverse complement strand
AAATACACAGCAACCACATCTTAAATACGATCATATTAAAAGACCTCTTTAAAACTTAGCTTAAAACTCCAGTTGCCAGTTTAAAGTTTCAATACATTGAAGTTAATCTGAATATATGCAATTTAAAATGTAAACAGAAAAACACACTATCACTGCTAAAACACATTTAACTTTCACTCTTAGAACGAAAGTTAAAACACGTATTAAAACAAATCAAAACACAAATTATACGCAGGTTAAAACTCAATTTAAAATCTAAATCACGTAACCCGACACACACTCATTTCCTTTCACTACATATATATATATATATTTTTTTTTTTTTATGTCTCCTCCGGTGGGCAAAGGCCCAAGGCCTACCAATATCCACCGGAGTTGGGAAGCAATCGGATTCGGAGTCGCTAATGGCCGACGTGACCCGATACACGGCGTTTAAAAGTGTGCAAGTCAAAGGAAGTTGGGAAAACAGATAAAGGAAGTGTGTTCCAGACTTTACCAGTAGAGTACATGTAAGATTGAGCATAGCGGTTAAGTCTGGGGTCGTAGAGTTGGACAGAGAAAGGATGAGACTGTGTAGAAAGACGTGTCGCACGAGCCCTTCTCAGTGGAGGAGGTATGCGACATGAGAGTTCAGAAGAGCAATGTCCTTTGTAATAGCGATAGTATCGAGAGAGTGACGCAACAATTCGACGGGAAGAAAGAGATTGGAGAGAGTTAGTAAGAGCAGGAGAGTTGATAAGACGAAAAGCCCTAGACTCCACCTTTTCAAGATGAGCTGTATGTGTGGACCCACCCCAGATATGCGAGGCGTACTCCATACAGGGGCGAACAACACCCCTATACAGAGCAAGCAACTGGGGTGGCGTAAAAAAACTACGAAGGCGCCACAGAGCACTCAACCTCTTAGAAGCTTGTTTAGAGAGAGAAATAATGTGATCTTTCCAAAAAAGATCACGAGAAAAAGAAACACCGAGAATATTGAGAACAGATGAAGGTTTGAGTTGAGTGTTTTCGAAGAAGATGTCATAGTTGTGTGGAAGATTGTGTCGAGTAGAAAGATGGAGGAATTGAGTTTTTGAGGCATTGAAAACGACCATGTTTTCTCTGCCCCAATTTGAAATGAGAGATAGATCAGAGGTCAGTTGCTCCAAGGCAATCCTTCTTGCGTCTAATAACTGCTGTTGATAGGGACGTCTTTCAAATTGAAAGGAATAATGAAGGGTGGAGTCATCGGCATAGGAGTGTATAATAGACGAAGTAATAGAGAGAAGATCATTGATGAAAATTAGAAAAAGAGTTGAAGAAAGGACAGATCCTTGAGGAACACCACTATTTATAGATTTATAGGAGGAGCGGTGGTCGTCTACAACAGATGCTATAGAACGACCAGAAAGGAAATTAGATAGGTCACAGAGAGAAGGATAGATTCCGAAAGAGGGAAGTTTGGAAATCAAAGCTTTGTGCCAGACTCTATCGAAAGCTTTCGATATGTCTAGCGCCACAGCGAAAGATTCACCGAAACCCCGAAGAGCGGAGGACCAAGAGTCAGAAAATAGGGAAAGAAGATATATATATATATATATATATATATATATATATATATATATATATATATATATATATATATATATATATATATATATATATATATATATATATATATATATTATATATAATATATATATATATATATATATATATATATATATATATATATATATATATATATATATATATATATATATATATATATATATATATATATATATATATATATATATATATATATATATATATATATATATATATATATATATATATATATATATAGCTTAGGTTAAGAAGCTTTCTGACCTTATATATCGATATTTTGAAATTTCGGTTTTAATATCGCGGCAACTTTCTTGTATAGGTTAGGCCTCTATTTTACGGCAACTTCGGTAGTTCAGGTTATGATAAGTCGAACTAAGTACAGTAGGAAACTAAATAATAATAATTATAAAAATAATTAGAATAATAGGCATACATGAAATAAAAACTAAATAATAATAAAAATTATCAAAAAATTTGAATTGGCATATCGATGTTTCGATATATTGATATTTTCGAATATCGATATTTTCCAAAAATCGAAGGTCAGAAAGCTTCTTAACCTTTACCTATATATATATATATATATATATATATATATATATATATATATATATATATATATATATATATATATATATATATATATATATATATATATATATATATATATATATATATATATATATATATATATATATATATATATATATATATATATATATATATATATATATATATATATATATATATTATTATTATATTATATTATTATTATTATTATTATTATTATTATTATTATTATTATTATTATTATTATTATTATTATTATTATTATTATTATTATTATTATTATTATTTGTATTTTTTGTAATCACTATAAATTATGTTTTAAAATATTATATGGAAAATTTAAATACTTCTATTATTAATATGAACACACTTAAATTTTCTGATATCTTAAAATATAAAAAATATTAAATCCTTATCGGCAGTATCTTGAAGCCTTTATGTGGCAAAGAGATCCGTCGGGTTTGACCATGCAAACAAAAGAGAATTATTTAAATTCGAGACGAAACACAAAAAGAAAGAAGAAAAAATTCCCGAAACGGAAAATCGTAGAAACGAATTCTTGTCTCGCTTCAGATGTAGTCAATGAACAAGAAACGACGCAAAGGGAGATTCACATCAAAGAAAACGTCGCATCTCTCTTATCCAGACTTGACGAACATTCAGGTAATATATATATATATATATATATATATATATATATATATATATATATATATATATATATATATATATATATATATATATATATATATATATATATATATATATATATATATATATATATATATATATATATATATATATATATATATATATATATATATATATATATATATATATATATATATATATATATATATATATATATATATATATATATATATATATATATATATATATATATATATATATATATATATATATATATATATATATATATATATATATATATATATATATATATATATATATATATATATATATATATATATATATATATATATATATATATATATATATATATATATATATATATATATATATATATATATATATATATATATATATATATATATATATATATATATATATATATATATATATATATATATATATATATATATATTTAGAGTGGGTCGAAAAAATCAATTTTTCGAGTATCGAATTCTAATAGGGCTCAAAAGTTGCGTATTTGCACGCTAATCAGTAAAAGCAATGGGAAAGGGAAAGATCATATGTTGGGTCTTTAGTTCGCCAAAGGGCCTAAAGTTTGGAAAAAATGACGAAAAATGTTGTTATATTATTCATGATGGCGGAAATATAAATATAAATATTACATAGGGCAGGGCATAGAGACAAACAGCAGTACTTACTTAGGTCTTTATTTACATGTTTAACACAGTAGTATAGCTCGTGGTAGAACAACACGATACAATCGATAGAATGAGAATGGAATGTTTACATAGAACATAGTCTTTACTGAATCATAACAAAGAGTATTTTCATACAGTATCAACAATACATATACTTTAGGTTAATTCTAACACCCCCTCTTAAGCTAAAGTATACCTCTAATGTTTACAAATTTTAATAACCTACTTTTTGATACAGGTTTAGTAAATATATCAGATACATTGTCTTCAGACTTTACATACTTTAAATCTACAATACCATTTTGAATTTCATTCCTAATAAAATGATACCTAATATCTATATGTTTAGACCTCTGGTGATGTATTGGATTTTTAGCTAATGAAATAGCACCTTGATTATCAACATTTACAATAACACTTTCTTTGTTAAAACCCTGCATGTCAGATAACAATTGTCTTAAAAATTTAGCCTCTTGTATACAACAAGTTAAAGCCATATATTCAGCTTCACATGTTGACAATGCAACAACCCTTTGCGTTTTGCTTTTCCATGAAATTAGAGGTCCATTATATTTTAACTGAAAACCATAACCACTAATACTAAATCTATCTTCTGATGAACCCCAATCTGAATCACAATAACCAATTATTTTTAACTGCTCATTTGACTTACAAAATTTCAAATCATAATTTATAGTACCTTTTAAATATTTTAATACATGCTTAGCTAATTGTAAATGTGCATTATTTGGTTTATTCATATACTGAGATAAAAAGTTTACAGAAAAACATATATCAGGTCTTGTACAACTCATCAAATAAATTAAACTACCTACAATTTCTCTGTACAATTTACCATCTGTTAACAATTTTGAATCATTATACCTAAGTTTACTAACACTAAGATCACATGGAATTGCCTTAGGATTACAATTACTCATTTTAAATTTGCTTAATATTTTTTCTATATATTTTGATTGGTTCATACTAATACAGTTCATTCTCAAATTTAAATTCAATACCTAAAAACATAGATAGTTGACCCAAAGTCTTTCATTTTAAATTCTATTTGACAATATTGTTTTAACATCATTTAAAATAATCAACATTTCTGGCAGCAATTATTATATCATCTACCCAAATTATCAATATAATACAAATTTTACATTTCTACATCAACCTTTAGTGTATACACATGTATCAACTACAGATTTCACAAAATTTTGAGATATGAGAAAAGAATCTAACAAGTTATTCCAAATTCTACCACTTTGTTTTAATCCATATAATGATTTATTTAATTTACAAACTAACCTATTACCACTTACATCACTTTTTATAACCTGGTGGTTGTTCAATGTATAGTTCCACATCTATAGGTGCATTTAAATATGCAGTTTTCACATCCATCTGATGAACAATAAATCCTTCTTGTACTGACAGTTGCATCAACATACGGATTGAAGTTATTCGAGCTGTTGGTGAAAAAGTTTCTTGATAAGTCCACATCTTTCACTTGTGAATATCCTTTTGCCACATATCTGGCTTTGAATTTTTCTTCATCATTTGGTCCTTGTTTAATGGCATAAACCCACCTTCCACCAACTACTGAACGACCTTCTGGTAGTGGAGTGAGTTCATATGTATCATTCTCAATCAGAGCATCAATTTCTTCATCCATTGCTTTCTTCCAGTGATGTGAATCAGAACTTGCCATAGCTTCTTCATAAGATTTTGGGACACTAGTCATTCTATAACAATAATCCACAGAATAATTAACATTTAATAAATTTTGATCAATATCATCAACATAGTCTTCAAGATACTTTGGCTTATTTCTCTCTCTCTCTTAGGATATCTGTTTTCCTGTTCTTCATTTTCACCTAATTCTTCTTCATTATGTTCCTCTTTTTCATTTTCTTCTATAGATCCATATTCTTGAGTCCTTGGTCTCATATATACATATTCAAATTCAGGATGTTTCTTCTTCTTGTCCAAATTTTTCTGTAAATTTGACACATCTTACTTTCTTAATATTGTTCTGCTCAGGAAAATATACAAGATATGCTGGGACTTTCATTGTCATACCCAACAAAAATTCCTTGTTTACTGCGTGCATCTAATTTCTTTTTCTCCTGTGAGTATGCATAACAAATTGATCCAAACACATGCATATTACTTAAATTTGATTTTCTTCCTGTTATTACTTCATAAGGAGTTTTACCTGTCCTTGAATGATAACACCTATTGCGAATATACGCTGAAGTTTTTACTGCATAAGTCCATAATTTTTTAGGTAATTTAGCTTCCAATAATAAACATCTTGCCATATCAAAAAGAGTTCTCCAATGTACGCTCAACTTTTCCATTTTGATGCGGTGAATATGGTGCTGAAAATTCCTGCTTTATACGATTCTTTATGAGGAGTGATTTGAAGTCTGCAGAGGTAAACTCAGTACCATTATCTGACCTCAACCTCTTTACAGTCCCATATGGGGAAATATCTGCCAAAAATTTTTCTGTTGCAGAAATCGTATCAGTTTTACTCTTCAATAAATACACAAAAATTGCACCAGAATAATCATCCACAAAAGAAATAGCATATTTAAAACCATCCCTTGCAACAGGGATCAATAGGACCTGCTAAATCACAATATACTAATTCTAATATACCAGTAGTATATTTTTCAGCTTCTCTATTTATAATCTGAGTCATTTTGCCCAGATCACAAGTACAACAATCAAAATTTTCCTTTAGTAATAATATTCATACCATTTACAACACATTCAAGTTTTAAAACATCTTGAACATTACAATGGCCCATAATTTTATGCCAATCTTGCAAACTATAAGAACCCATTTTCTTAATACCAATATTGTTCAAGAAATATAAACCTCCTGTCTTCTTAATATTAAATACTGTACCATCAGGTGCTACTAATTCAGCAAATTTTGGTGTAAAATTTATAGAAACTCCATTCTTCGCAGCTGCCTGCACTGAAAATATATCTTGTTTATATGATGGTACACAAAGAGCATTTTTCAATAAAATACTATGACACTTACCATTAACATCACATATTGAAACTTTAGCATGGCCTCTCCCAATTGCAGCATTATTCATCCTACTACCATCTGCCAATTCAATAAAATGATTTGAGGGATCAAAGTTTTCTTCAAAGCTAATAAATTTTGATTCATCACATAAAATATGTGAGGTAGCTCCTGAATCTACTAGTAGATTACTTGGTGTGTGTCCTACATTACCCATTTCATTAATTATAAATGCATAAGAATGACTCTCATCACTTTGGCTCTCATCCTTCGCAATCTTAGCGGAATTATTTTTTCTACAAAATTCTGTATCATGGGTTTGTGAATTACAATTAACACACCATCTTTTATAATACTGCCTATATCCCCCTCTTCCTCTATAAGCTTGCTTAGTAATCTGATGATTGTTGAGTTTCTCTGAACATTCAAATTGCTTGTGCCCTACTTTTCCACAAGAAAAACATTTCACATAACTTTTTCTATCTCTTACCTTCATAACATTTTCTTCTGGCTTAATATCTGCCTGTTGGCTCTTTACTGTCTCTTCAAAACTTCTTAGAGCTACTTTAAATTCACTAAATGTCATGGCTTTCTCTTTCTGAATAATTACCGTCGAAAAAGTTCTGTACCCTGAAGGTAGGCCTTTCAAAACCATAGCTATAAGTAAACTGTCACTTACAGTTTCACCAGCTGATTTCAAAAATGTAGCTGCTGTCTCTGCCCTTAAAATGTAATCAGTAACATCTTCATCACTGCCTAATTTCAATGAAGTTAGCTCTGTATATAAAGCTATCACTCTAGGCTTACTGCTACCCAAATAGTGGTCATGTAATATTTTCAAGGCTTTCTTGCCATCATCCTTAGCATCTCTTATGATAAGGGATAAAGCTTCTATCATCTAGGACTAACACTAACTCTGCAAAAACTTTTGCATTATCATCGCTATCAACATCAGCGGTAGAATCATTTATCACGTGTAGCAAATTTTGCAGCCTCAAATGCCCTAGGAATTTAACTTCCCATAACTCATATTTTTCTACATCGCCATCGAAATATAAACGCCTGGGCCCATAACCTGTTGTTATATCATTCATGATGGCGGAAATATAAATATAAATATTACATAGGGCATGGCATAGAGACAAACAGTAGTACTTACTTAGGTCTTTATTTACATGTTTAACACAGTAGTATAGCTCGTGGGGTAGAACAACACGATACAATCGATAGAATGAGAATGGAATGTTTACATAGAACATAGTCTTTACTGAATCATAACAAAGAGTATTTTCATACAGTATCAACAATACATATACTTTAGGTTAATTGTAACAAAAAACATAAAAATTTAACTTCACGATCAAATTATACAGGTAACGTTTTTCGGCTTTTAATAGCTTCTATTTCATTAGTTACCTGATGACAGAAAAATGACATTTAAAAATAACGTGCTACATTTTGAGTTAGCTCAAAATTCCAAATAGTTTAGAATGTACGTGAATTTTTTTTTTTTTTTTTTTTTTTTTTTTTTTTTTTTTTTTTTTTTTTTTTTTTTTTTTTTTTTACCATTTTGTAAACAGACGGACTAATATTTTAATTTATAAAAGATCATCTTTGTTTATAATTCGTTAATGTGAGTGGTTTTTTAAATTTTATTTTGATAAGAGTATATCACTTTCCAGCTTTTCGCCCATTTCAAATTTTTTTATGAAATGACCCAGAATTTACCACGAGGAGATGGCTGCAGTTCGAGTTCCACGACAACTTACCCAACCATCCAAAGAATTTGGGTGTGTCAAGGACGTCTTAAATTCAGATTTTTTATCAAATTCTGGGATTGTGGATCTTGAAAGCAAAATTCTTTTTATGTAACCATTTCTGTTTTTTTTTTTTATCCTCACGCATTTTCTGCAGACTCTATGTAAAAGTTTGACTTATCTTTCAACAACTTGGTTATGGCATAGAAAAGTTTAAAAATCAAACTCAGGCAGAGTTTTGTCTTGCAGAACTAATGAGATAGTCCCTGTTGTCAAGCTTTCCATTATTGGAGGTGTGGGGGGGGGGGGTCGACAGCTGACATTTTGACGGGTATCGAAATTTATTGAGGGAGTGGTAAAAACTCTAACAGAGTTCCCTTTCGTATTTTGAGTTAATGCCTTTAGTACCCTCCTGCAACCCAACTTTTGTATGTATTATCTTTCATCCACTATTTTAGCCAACAGCATTTTCTCTGGGTGACAGAAGAACGCGTTTCTCTCAATCATAGGATTGATGATTCTTTTAATGTCGCCTGGCAAATATCTCGTTGTTTGAACAGCCCAAAAAATATATTTAGGACCATATTTCACTGACAGGAGCATATGTCTTACAATGTAGTTTGTAAATCTTGAGTTCGTTTGTAGGACTTGTTTGTTAAATGAACAACCGTACCGTAAGACCCGGTTTGCACATGTCAACCATCAGGAGTGACTGAGAGGTCCAGAATCTCTTACAGCCAGATCTGGAGCACATTTTCCTGTTTGGATTGCTCTAACAGTATCCAGAATGTACCATTGGTCTTTACTAAGATCAGTTTTATTTACATTGATTTCATCTAATTCAAATTTATAACAGGAAATTTCTCACAATCAGGCAGTTATTTTCCGATTTTCACAAAGAATGACGATGGTTCCGTTTTCTGTCTGTCCAAATATCCAAATAAATGTCTGAATGGTAGCTCGTTGAAGTGAGGTAAGTAAATGAACCACTGCAATGGGTGCTAAATTTTAACCTCTATGATGTGAAAAACCATTTTTCCACACTGTGTTTGTTGCTGTGCGATCACAACTAATCGTTTCCAGTTCTTTAATGCCAATATCATTATCTTCCATGTACTTAAGGACTCAATTGGCTATTTCATTACCGGTTCCACTTGCCGGTGTGACGTGACGAACATTTCGCCCACTAGGGCCCCGAATAACGCTAATGTGCCCTCTTTCCTTATTCTTCTGTATGTTTTAGCCCCTATTTTTTTTGAATTATTGTTCGTTTTACCATCAAGTAGGAAATGTTACTATGGGCCGGTCCATATATTGTCCTGTAGCCTGTCTTGTCTTCTGTTTCTCTCTTTTTATCTTACTTTTACCGCTCACCAGCTACGAATGTTTTTCAGTAATCATTCCAAGATCATGCAAAATGCTGGAAGCGATAGTAGCCGTAACTCTATCGGAAACTATACAGACAGAGACGGAAAGAGTCGTGGAGATGTCTCGACAGATTTGTTTAATGTGAGCCTTCCTCAGTATTCATGCTCAATACACCATACAGCAAAATAACTGCAATAAGCAAGTTTAATTGGTATGTAGGATTGTAATCATAAATAATACGCATTGGCTATCTCATTTATCAGATTTATTAAAATACTGCGTATATTTTTAAAACGGTAAAACCCCAATTTTTTACAAAAGTTCGAAAATTTTAGAACTAATGCGTGAACTCAAAATGAAGCGTAAGATTTTTAAAAATATTTGTTCTATTATCACGCATCAAAAATGAATTTCTTAGAGGCTATTAGAAACCAAAAAATGTACCTATATAATTTTAGCCTAAAATAATATTATTGTTTTTTTTTCATTTTTTTCAAACTTTAGGCCCTTTCCGCGAACTGAAGATCTAACCTAATTATTTTTGTTATTGTTTTCATTGATTAGCATGCAAATATGTAACTTTTGAACCCTATTACAATTCGATACTCGAAAACTTATTTTTTCGACACACCGTAAATTATATATCCTTTCCCTGGAAAGCCTTTATCAGCCTCTCAGTCTTTCCAGAATCTTATTCTATCGACCTCCGTCCTGCCGCGCCCGTTCATCCATCAGTATCTGCATTGAAGGGAGCCCATATCTTCTCAGAGAGTCCTCCACCGAATCCCTCCACCTCTTCCACGGTCTCCCCTCCGGCCAGACCATCTCAGGCATCCACCTCCATCTCCTCTTTGCCACCTTATTTATGGGCATCCTTTCCAGATCGCCCCTCATCTCCGACATACCCAACACATCTATCCTCCTCTGCATCATAATGTTCACCACTTCCTCCTCTTTCCCTACATCTGTCGCAACGTTAATCGTTGCACATCTAAAGTTTAAACAGCCCAATTTCATAGTCCTTTTTCGTAGCCGGTTTCTTAAGCCATAGTTTCAATATATATATATATATATATATATATATATATATATATATATATATATATATATATATATATATATATATATATATATATATATATATATTTAAACTACTGGTCAAAATTAACTCACCACTGGCTCATATGACATTAATTAAGATGTTAGAGAAAGAACAAAAGCGATTCGCAAGTTCTTTATGCAAAATATATAGCATCGGGAACCCATTATTAAGTGATAAGATTGTCGTGGGATGATGGTCTGGCACCGTCGTGGCAGACTCTCAATGAAATGCCGAATGTCCTCTAAAGACATCTGATCCCAAACGAGACGCACTGCCTCCCGCAGAGCCTGGAAAGTTCCTGGTGGTGGTTGCTGCTGCTGCAACATAATCAATTGTGTTAGGTTGGGACTGTATGCTGGCCAATATATATTCCTGATTGAGACTGTCGTTAGGTACTCAGTGTGTGGCCTGGCGTTGTCATGCATTAGAACAAATCCGTCATTGATGTAGGAAGCATATGGAATGACATATGGGTCAAGGATGTCTGCTATGTACCATGCAACTGTTAGGGGACCTCCATCCACGACTTGCAAGTCTGTACGACATGTTAAAGATATGCCTCCTCAGAAAATGAGAGATCCACCTCCTAATGGCAGTATCCCAGTCATAATACATTAACTCTCATTAGGTCGTCGATACAATCTGGATCGCTATTTTGAACTGTAGAAACTGCCTATGGAATCATCCGTAAAGAGTACATTTACTCAATTGCCAACTGTCCAATGTAGTTTCTACTCACGCCTGTCGATTTTCCCTGGTGTGAAGGTTCTATGTCCGGCCTACGCAACAGCAAATTGTGTTCCGCAAGGCGTCGACGCATTGTATTATTACTCACACGGGTTCAATGTAGCTTTCTGAATCTTTCATCCCTTACTGCCGGCTCACGTATAAATCGTTCAACGGCAATCGTGGCGTATGGCCTACCTATATATATATATATATATATATATATATATATATATATATATATATATATATATATATATATATATATATATATATATATATATATATATATATATATATATATATATATATATATATATATATTAAGGCCCTACTTTCTCAGACTGATATTGCAAGGTTGCAATGAAATGCTGAAATGTTGCAAATAGGGGAAACAGAACAGGCTATATCCTGGGACTATGGTTACAATGTTGCAATGCACTGTTGCAATGTTTGAAAGTGGTGAATTGTCCCACTCTCTTTAATGACCATATTTTGAGTGGGAGGAAAATTTTGCAAAGAGGAGAAAATAGTGGGAAATCCGCCACGTTTCTGATTTGGCATATTTTGAGTCTTGAGAAGGAAGAGGGGAAAATTAAGAGGGCGTGCCCCTTTCCTGAAGACAAAATTTGTACTATCAACCTCCCTGATCGGGGAAATTGGAGACACCACCCCCATAAGGATTCTCACCATCTTTCTTCAGCTACTTCTGGTAACCTCTAGCATCTTCTAACCCTTTCTAGCAATTGTACGTTCCGTCAGTCATTTTAACTGCCGGTTCCCACACTCTTTCGTGAACAATTTCTTGTAAATTTTGCAACTCCATGTACAGTCACTCACCTGTCACGCTTACATAAGGCTCATCCCCATTGTCAGGGAATACCAGAGTAAGCAAAAGCTGAAATTGATGGTAAGGTGCTAGTGCAAGACCCTTTTTGCAGTGTTCAAATTATCTTCGGTGATAAGATCACGCACGTACGTGCTTGCACACACGCACACATATGCATACATATAGCCTAGTAACGTCAGGAGACTGGATCATCTTGATACTATGACGTCATCCTTCACAATTCTTGGATTTGACCACGTGACTTTTCAGCCATTTTGGATTTGATCAAGTGGTTTTAAATTTTTCCTGCCTTTTTCTTGACTTCAGTTTTGCGCCTTCTAATGAGAGAAAATCAAATTTTGAAAGTTATTGAGACATAGTCCTATGAATGAAAATCCATATATATATATATATATATATATATATATATATATATATATATATATATATATATATATATATATATATATATATATATATATATATATATATATATATATATATATATATATATTAATAAGGCCCTACTTTCGCAGACTGATGTTTTAAGGTTACAATGCAATGTTGAAATGTTGCAAAGAGGGGAAACGGCCCACGTTCTCTCCAGAGCCTATCGTTGAAAGGATGCAATGTAATGTTGCAATGTTTTAAAGAGGTAAAATTGCCCCACGTTCTTTCATATGTTGCAAAAGAGGAGAAAAGAATGGGAAATCAACTACGCTCTTTCTTGGGAAAATTTGAAGGGATTGAAAAAAGAAGTGAAACTCACCCCTTGAGGGAAAATAAGGGGCTTCTTCACCCTCTTAATGGTAAATTCTGGGAAAATTGCTCCATGAGAGGACTTTCTTCCCATAAGCAATTCTCACGCTCTTTCATGAGATATTTCTAATAATTTTATAGCAGCTTCCAATATTTTCAAGCCCTTACTAGTAGCTGCACATTAGTTAGGCATATTCACTTCCTGTTTCATTTTTCTTTTATAAGGTTTTCCATCATTTTTTTAGCAATTTCTGAAACGGCATGTTCCGTCATTCTTGTGTTTCCCTAAAAATAGGCCGCGACCACATGGTGAGAGAAACAAGTGTCAGCGACAGTTGACATTGAAGGTAAGGTACCCTCGGTGATGACGTACAGAGACTTTCGATTGAGCACACTCAAGCATACATGTACACATATATATTCTACATATAACACGGGACTGGATCATTTTGACACTGTCCTTACCCATCTGCCATCTTGGATTTGACTACGTGGTTTTTCAGTTATCTTGGACTTTGTCACGTGGTTCTGAATTTTCCAGCCATTTTATTGACTTCATTTTAGCGAGATCTATCGAATGAAAATTAAATTTCTGAAAGCATTAAGACCGAGATTCATGCCCAGGTTCTGTGAAAGGAAATTCAAGTCGTTGCCCAATGAGTTAAACTGACTCATTCCTCAGAAATTTTTTTTAATCAATTTACGCTCCAGTTTTTCCCTACTTCCTAGCATCTTTCCCTTTGTGTTTTGGAATAATTTATTATATTTTTCGATTATATAATCATTTCTGCTTTTTCGGTAATATAATCATACCTGGTTTATCGACTATAATCATACCTATTTTATCGATTACATAATAATGCCTACGCCATCGATTGTATAAATAGAATTTATTACGTAATACAAATGCAGATATCAAATAAATTTTTCCTATTATTATTATTATTATTATTATTATTATTATTATTATTATTATTATTATTATTATTATTATTATTATTATTATTATGACGTCACATATCTCTCTTTTATTCATCTTTTTTATATTTAATAGACATGTATCCCGTGTAGAGTTACGAGATACTTCTTTATTTTCTTTATTTAACATACATCTAGTCTATATCTGGTAAGTAAATACAAAATAAACATGTTAATAACGTCATATCAGCTTGGATGATGATTGTTTCGTAGCTACTCAATACAAAAGTCCTGCTATTACCTGTTTGACTCATCTCATGTAACGTATAACATAACCATATGCTTATTCGACGTCCTCATTATCAGAAATTATAACATAATTTCCCTCTAATGATGATATTTTTCCTTAACGACACCGTGATTTCTCGTATTCCACGTAGAATTTTTGTCCCGTTTTCTTCAAGATATAATATTGGAATTGTAGATGGTTAAACGACCTGAAAGCTTGGAAGAAACAGCTTTGCAATTTCCAATATAGCAAGTACGAATTTAAACCTTTGCTCGAACCTTACTTTTTAATATTTAAATGTTTAAAGTTTAAATATCTATTCGAATATCAGTTCGAGTTCCAGAGAAATATAACTTTAAAAGAAAACATACCTTATTTAGATGACACAAGTTTGTAGTATTTTTCTTGAAGAAAATTTTGACATCTTCCATCCAAAGTAGAAATTAGTGATTTCTTTCTCTAGAAGTTCGAGCTGGTTAGTTTTAGGTTTATTAAGGTAAAAGCTTCAACTACCGCGCCACTCCGCTACCCACGCTATTCCAAAATTTACCCGGGGAAAAATAGTTTATTAAAACGCGTTATGTTAACGAAGCGCCCTTCAACCTAACTTTCACCTCTAAAACTTAAACACACAAAAAAAGACGAAATTCTTCAAAAGCTTGAAATTTCATTAACACGAAAATCCTGGAATCAGAAAAGTTTGAAATTCATCACTTTTTAAAATTTATTAGAAAAAATTGAACGAAAATTTGTGAATAAATCGTTACGAAAATAGTTAAAGTCGATACGAAAAATTTTGGGATCAAATTCAAAACACGACTCACTTCACTAAAAGCAAAAAAAGCGATTAAACGAAAATTTTATTACGCACTTTTAAAAAAAAATAAAGGTTTTGGAACGATGTTTTTCAAAGGCGAATTCTTTAAAGTCACCATTCACCAAAACTCAAGCTGATAAACGTTAAATAGATCAAATAATTTGTATTAAAAATTATTTAACAAAGTAACGTAATTAATAATTCTAAAAATAAATTAAATTTATTTTTAAGCTATCATTATATATTTCCAATAATTTCTTAAAAGAAAGACTTTTAAAAATAATTTTGAACTATCTCATTTACCATTTTTTATTTATTTCACGCTATAGCTTTTTAAATTTTACTTTTCCAAAATTTTTTTTTCTTGTGCGATAAAAAATTCTATATATATATATATATATATATATATATATATATATATATATATATATATATATATATATATATATATATATATATATATATATATATATATATATATATATATATTATAAAAAAATATTTATAAAATTTTGAAAGCTATTTTTTAAGAAAATTTTATGGAAAATTTTCATTTATTAAAATACATCCTTATTTTTTGCCGTAAAACATTGAAGCATTTAATTGCATATAGGGTCTCATCCTTCACCCCAGCATCCAAACAGAGACACATGTAGAAAAACACTCACACACACACGCACACATTGAACAATGCATTCATCAGAATAATTTCTTAGTTTCAAATCATTCCACTCTCATGCCTCTCCTCTCCTTGAATTTACGCTTATTTAATTACCCTCAAATAAATTTTTTCCTTACTATCACAAATTTCACTATCTCACATCCCTCTTTCAAATAGGATGTAAGATATTTACGGCTACTAAGCTCCTTATCATTCACACATTTCATATATTTTTACTTTATCAACTCGAATAGAAAAACAGTGAGAATTGATGTCAGCTTTATAAAAAATGAATTTACACATTCATTGTTCAAAAATAATCCTCTTTACATGCATCGTAAATGCGTACACGTAACTCCTATAAGTTTGTTTACTATGCCCTGTGCTACGACTCTTTCCTACAACGTGGATTCTCGAAGCCTTCTTGAATTTTAATCTCGAAATTTTCCATTGCCATCCTGATTTTTCATCTTCAATTCCGAGACTCAACATCAAAATTTAAAGCACATACCTTCTTCTGAGCAGTCATCTTTTTTTTCATTTGACTTTATCATGTGACTTCGTATGTGCCATCGGTTAAATCTTTAACTATTCTCGTCATAGGGGAAAACTTCACATGTTCTTTTATCATATATATTCGTAACTTAATAAAATTAAGATTAGTTTATTTGTAGAGAGAGGTAAACATTTTCTGCGAGATATTTCGAAGCAAATACGGGTATGAACGTGTCAACACACATAAAATAGTAAAACTTCTTGGAAATTCTTTTTAATTACTATTAGATTCGTATTCTTAGAGTATTTAAACCTGATTTTTCTTGTAATGTCGTTCCATACTTCGTTTTCTTCATGCTTTACAGTATAATATTTAGAAAATTATGCTTTCACATTACATGATAATCACATATACACGGTATTTATATTTCATAAAAAGCATATCTTACGTGTTTCATGACTATTTCACATCTCTTTATCAACATATCCTCACCGACTTATTTAATCTATTAAACATAATGACTCTTTATCAACACCTCTTTATCAACACATCCTCACCAACTTATTTAATCTATTAAACACAATTATATGCCTATAACAAGTTTATTTACGTGTCCTCAGTATCTGATTTTCCATGAAAATATTCATGAGAGTAAATATTCATGAAAAGTTTTTAGGTGAAAATTAGAATTCGAAAAGTTATGGCGTGAAATAAATAGAAAATGCAAAGCGAGGTACTTTGAAAATATTTTTTAAAAGCCTACCATTAAAGAAATTATAGAAATGTAAAATGAGGTAGTTTAAAAATATATTTAAATTATATCTTGAAGGAAAATTGAGGAAGATTCTTGGAAATGTATGAGGTATCATGGGCTAACTGAGGAAAATTGTTATAATATCTGCTACTGAGGTCTTCGAATTAGAAGATTATGCAGAATTATGTGATACATGATATGAGTCATAAACAGGAAATATCAGGACTTGGATAATGATTGGCTACGAAGCAAAAATCATTAACTTGGTTATCACGTTATAGACACATGTTTAATTTGTTTATCCTTACTAGATAATGTTTAGATGCAACTTATTAAATATGAGAAATAAAGGAGTATTTTGCAATTCTATACGGGATATATGCTTATTAAATATATAAAATATGAATAAAAGAGGGAAATATGTGACGTCATAATAATAATGATAAAAATAATAATAATAATAATAATAATAATAATAATAATAATAATAATAATAATAATAATAATAATAATAATAATAACAAATGATATATTTATTTATTTGATACTTTTAATTATTTTTTCTAATAAATTCATTCTATATTATCGATGACGTAGGCACGATTATATAATCGATAAAATAGGTACAATTATAATCAATAAAGCAGATTTGAAAATATAATCGAAAAATCAGGAATGATTAAATAATCTATAAAAGAAATAAATTATTCCAAGATACAAAGGAAAATGATGCGAGGAAGAAGGCGAAAACTCGAGCGTAAATGGATAAGATTTATGCTCTGAGGAAGGAGTCAGTTTAGCTCGCTGAGTAACGTCATAGATTTTTATTAATTAAACAAGGGCTCAAATCTTGGTCTCAATAGTTTTGGAAATTAAATTTTCACTAAATATAATTATGACAATTAAATAAACTCAAGAAAGGCTGGAAAATTCAAAATCACGTGACCAAATCCAAGTTGGTTGAAAAGCCACGTAGTCAAATCCAAGGTGCGGAGGGATGAAGTCATAGTGTCAAGTTGATCAATTTCCATGATCTCATGAAAGTATATATGTGTGTGTATATGTGTGTGAGGAAGCGCACACGTGTTGGACTTCATCACCGAGGGTACTTTGCAACATTTCAAAGAGGGTCTTACACTAGCACCTTACCTCACAATGTTGTTGTGGTCTATGTAAGTGTGACACGTGATTAATGCTGTTACATGCCGTTGCAGAAATTGCTTGAAATAGCTCATGAAATTGCATGGGAACCGCAAGTAAAAATGCGTGACGGAACGTTCAGTTGTTAGAAAGGGCTAGAAAATGCAAAAATTTGCTAGTTGAGAATCGCTTAATGGGGGTGGAACCCTCAAATTCCCCACTCAGTGTTATAGTTTCCCCAAATTTTCCTTCAGGAGGGGGAGGCGCCCCAAAATCTCTCCTCAGAGGGGCCTTTCACGTCTTTCAAAATTTATTCAAAGCATTCCCAGGAAAGAACGGAACTGATTTCCCTCTCTTTCTTCATTCACTCAAAATATTCTCAGGAAAGAACGTGGCTGATTTCACTATCTTTAATCCCCTTTTTGCAACATTGCACTGCAACTTTGCAACAATAGGCTCAAGAGACAGCGTGGGCGTTTCTTCTCTTTGCAGCATTTCAACATCGAACACACTTCCTTCTTTCTTTGATTAACATATTTATATCTCCTTTTTAGCTTTCACTTTAAATATAGTTTATATTCCAGGAATTAAAAAGGAATATTTGTGATTTTTAACACGGTGACTGCCATAAAATGGGGCAAGCCCCATTTTTTTTATTTTTTGACCGATTGAGCTGAAATTTTCAGTATTGATAGCTTTTTTTCCGACGAAAATAGTCCATTTTTAACGTTTTAACGAGTGATTAACTGTTTAGAAGATATTTGGGGTCAAAAGTTAAAAACAATTTAAATAGCGGGGTCAAACCACTGTTCCACATGAGCTGAAATTTTAACTGAACAATCTTAGCCCCAAAATATAGATGTTGTAGAAAACGATTTTTGATATCACGTCTATAAAAAAAGTTATAGGCACTCAAATTTTTTTTGAAAAAAATCATACCTTTCCGGAGAAAAAAATTATTTAAAAAAAAATACCCCCAACAATTCTTTAATTTTTATATATTGTTCAGAAGAGGGATAGGTCTATAATTTATGTTTAGAACATTATTAAATAATTTATGTTTGAAAAAAGATATAGTCTCTCAAACTTTTAAAATTTTTGAAAATTGGCACAAAAAAGGACCTTATTTGAAGAGTTATATCTCGGACAAAACGAATTAGAACAAATAATATATAGAAAAGAAATTGTAGCTCCATCATTTACCTATAGCACTACTAAATATGAGAAATGTAGTTATTATAGTTTTTTTTTTAAAATATTTTTTTAAAAAAAGTTGGAATTTTTTTTTTTTTTAACAATTTTTGACTTTCAATAGTTGGTCAGTATTGGGCTAATAACAATTTTTCTATACTTCTGAGAGGAAAAGTCTATTAGAAGATTTTGTAGCCAATAGTCTTAGAAACTCACATTCTAAATTTCAAACCAAAAAAATTTTTTATGTGGCCTCACCGTAGATTTAAACATTCCTAAAAGTTCTGAAATAACTTCTAAACTTTAACTCCCTCGCAAAAACGTTAGGAATGGAGTTTTTTCGTCGGGAAAAAAGCTATCTAGATTGAAATTTTCAGGACAATCGGATAATTTCTTTTTAAGAGGTGTGATCTGCCGGCAGGTCACGTGTCAGTCAACGTGTTTTAAATTATATTTAAATTTACCCTTTATTATATTACCTATCTTTTAAAATATTGAATTAACATAAATTTATCAGAAATTGTTATTATCGTACATCAAATTACAGTACCTTAATATTTGCCAAATTATTTTAGTTTTCCTAATTTACTTTGCAACCCATATTTCAGTAAAGGTTTTGATATTGTGTAATATTTATTATTTTTTCTTGCTAATATTTACATATTTATATATTTTGTTTAGAATAATCATTTTAATATTAATTTTTAAGTATTCAAATTCATATAAGATATTGTTCGTTTTTGAAAGTTAGGTTTTTATTATTATTATTATTTTTTTTGCTTGAAAATCTTTATAATATTTTTTAACTGTTCATATATTTTTGTTATTTTTATCTGAAGGAACAAATAAAAGAGGCAATTCAGCATGAAATCTAGGAAATCGCTGAGTAATGACTTCGATAAACCAAAGAAAGGGTTCTTTGGATATCATAATCTGAAGTGTCGGATATAAAGGCTTTCTTCTGAGAATTCACTTTTAACTAAATTTTCTAAGAAATATATTTTGTGACTAATCTACCACCTTAAAGATTTTGGCAAGGACCTGATCATCGAAGAGACTATGGTAATAACGGTTTTGGGTAATCCGTAGCATCGAATTTAAAGTTCTTTTTGCTTCAGGATTTCGCAGTGATTAAATCCTCTTGAAACATCGGAAATAACTAATCCTTCACCTTCAGGATCTCGGTAGTGATCTTATCCTCCAACAGGCTACCCTAATGATTGTATACTATTTAATCTGAAGTGTCGAATTTAGGAACTTCTTCTTCAGGATTCTGTAGTGATAAAATCCTCATTGAAAACCGATAATGCTAATCTTTCTTATGAAGAACTTATTATGATGAGTCCGAACCTTACTTAAACTAATTACTCCATAGCATTGTGTAGCAAACTTATTCCATGTTATTTCTGAGTACTGATTGCTCTTAAGCAAGATACCTTTAAAATTTCTTGTAAATAATAAAATAAATTACAGACCTCTTATTTTCTTTTCCCTGTTTAATTTTTTGTTATTCATTAGATAGAATCAGTCAGCCAAAAAATTTTCCTAAGAAAACGCTTACAATTAGTGGCAGTATATTATTTTTGGATAATTTTTTTATTTTTATGGGCGAAGGTGGTTAAAGTGATTATTCATCTTTAATTAATAAAAAATTAACATAATTAAAACAGTATTTAAATATTCAGGTAGCAGAGTTGTGAGATAATTAATATTACTATTTAAAATTGTCCTTTAACAAAATAAAAGTAAAGTTAAAAATAAAGATTTTATTTCTAAAATGAATCACATTAAAAACCATACCGACGTGATAGCTAAAGCATTCTTTAATAATGTTGTCAGAAGATAATGAAAACCCAAACTAAATTTACTTTTCTAATATATTAAGATGATAAAGCAATGCAGTTGAAATACTAGTTTTGAAAGCTACTCTAATCACTTCAGCGATAATTCTAAATTAGAGAATTGGAATATCAAAAATGAAGCTAACATGCTTAAATGTTTGAGTAGAATTTGACAAAATATTTGAAATTTGTAATCAGAAGTAGATTACATAAACTTTAACAAATTTGTTTTGTTTCCTGAAAAATGATTTAAAAGCGTCATTTCTAAAAGGTTAACCTGTAATGAATTTACTAATATAAAACAGTGTCTTTTAAATACCAAAGATTATGCCTCTAAAATAAAGCGAAGTCCGTACAAAAAGTAATTGATATTTTGACAGAGCTTAAAGATGCTGAAAATAGAGAATGGTTTCTAATAACTGTATTTATCAAGTGATTAAATTGAGAAAGAAATAAATTAATTGTAATTCAGAAATTATATTCTGAAAATGAATGCGTTCTAATTGCAGTAAAAACCCTAAAGATAGATCCTAATAAACGAATAATAATTTAAATACCTATTTACGTGTAATAATAATAATAATAATAATAATAACAATCTGTCTTTCCCCCATGTACGATGTTATCATACAACTAATATGATATAAAATAATTCATTATCATCATTTAAGTGTAAGGCATAGGAAAAACCTAAAATTAAAAACATTTAAAAAATAATAGGAGATGAAAATGCATTTCTGAGACGACGGCATAGATAATAATGTTTTAAAAATAGATTTAACGTAGAAATTTTAGGCTTTTTGACTCATGATCCTGTATTTCCGTATCTTATACCACTCTGGAGAACATTTTTAGAAACAGATAAGCATTGTGTAAAATAAAACATGCCGTATTAAATTTACTAAGAACTGCAGGCAATATACACTCCTTATATATTAAAATAGGGAAAATAAATGATTCGTAATGTTTACATATTTGATAAAACTGAATTACCTAAAAAAATTCACAAGAACAGCTATTAGAAATGATTAAGGTGAGTGACATTCGTTTCAAATCTGAAAAAGATCAGTTTTAGTAAAATAAATTGTCCTTGCAGATATGTATTTTCTGAATTCCAGTTTCTATAATATGATAAAGAAACCGAAAATTCCATATAAAAAAATATTGGGATTTAACAACAAGCTCATTCGTATGAACACACAAAATATTTAACAGAACTCGGTAAGTTAAAAAAGTAGACATTAACACAAATTATAAAATATTGGGCTTAAGAGTAGAAAACACATAAGGCAAAACAAATATCGATTAATAACTGCATTCTCCACTGCCATCTTTAACCATTAAGTGACCTTACATAAAAAGGATTTAAAATGAAATTTTAATTCTTTCTAAGAGTCTAATAGGATTTACCTCTGATATTGATAATAAATAATTAAAATAAAGGAAAAAAATTATAAATTACTAATAAACACAAAAAAGTTTTTTCACATTCTTCAGATAAAATTGTACTGTGCAAATTAAGTAAGCATAAAATAAATACAATGGAAACTTTACCAATATACACCTTTCAATGCAAACTTTCGCATTCTATGAAAATCGTAATGAAGATCATAGTGAAAAAATAGTGGATTTAAATCCATTTGTGAATGGTGTAGCCCTGTAAATTTAATTAAGAAATCTGAAATCTAGCGTGCGACGCTCGAAACTTAAACTCAATCACTGAGACAGAGGTCATGGCAATGCCTCGAATAGATGACATGCATAACTTCTTTCCATCTTCAAGGAAATCTTTATATAAGACGCTGAAATATTAAAAAGGGATTAGTTTTTCCATTAGAAAATTGCCTGTTATACCAATGAAAACAATATCTATCCTTCGTTCCCTGGCTTTAAACACTTTGTTTTACACTGGAATTAATGAAATGCACATTTTGCAGAGATATTGCTCTTTCATTATTTGATAAAATAAAATGAAGCAAAATTGTATGTTTCTTAATCTAGTAATTTTCAATAAATAGTGTTTGTAAATATGAAAGAAGCAAATGAAATTTCTGATTAAACAAAACTAAAGACAATATGTTTCAAACCTCAAAGTTATAAGAATGTCGAAATACGACACTTAGTATTAATAAAAATTTATTATCGTACGAAAACAGGAAGTAAATTAAAATCGGATTGTTTGATTCTTTTAGAACTACAAAAAAAAAAAAAAAAAAACCTGATGTTAACCACAAAATAAAATCTAATTACAAAAAGGTTAAAAGAAATGAAAAAGTACTTGTTAATAGATTGAAATCATGCAATATTGTATGTGTGCATTATGGTGCAGATGATGATTATGTTAAGTATACTTTAGGTGTGGAATGGTTTACTTATTTATATTTTTTGTATATGTTCTACGTCCATTCATTTGAACAATCCAATTTCGTTTGAAGGTTTTTAAAAAGTTTCTTTGTGTTTATTGGTAATTTTCAAATTTTTAAATTCTAATCATTATTTAAATAACATAAATATTAGTTCCCAAAATTAGATTCCTCTACCTTACTATCTTTCTGACAATCTGAAAAAATAATTAAAAAATAAAAAAAAATTAAAAAAAATAAAAAATAAAAAATAGTATGTAAGCTCTAACTTTGATTCTTCATCTATCTATCTTTCTTTCCTTTAGCTTCTTCCGACGGCATCACAGCTGTCTTATCTTATGCTAAAGCTGAGCACTATGTTCATACCCTTGCCTCTATTTCTACTTCAGTTGATTCCCGAGTTATTTCTCATTCTTCACTTTTATTCAATTAATTTAATTAAGCCAAGTAATATAATGTTTTCTGATTTTGTTCCGTCTGAGCTTAACATTAAGAACCCTTATGGTTTGATGATATCCTTCCTTTAGTTCTTAAAACCTCTGCTTCTGAATTCATACTCTGCCTTGGTAAATCATTTCGACTACGCCAATCAACTTTAATATTTCCTTCTTGGAGGAAGCTGAGCTCATTAAGCCTGTACCGAAAAAGGGGGACCGATCTAGACTAGCTATCCTCCTATTGCTTTAATTTCAATATTTTCCAAAGTTTTTTAATTAATAATTTAATTTTATTAACGGAGAAATTTAGAAGCATTTTAAATCTTTTTATCTTATTTCTTATTGTTAATATTGCTTTCGCAAGAGCTCTCCATTGGTTATATTCTTTCCCTTTTCTCTGAATTTATGACCTCTGCTCTCTGGCATTTCCAAGATTTTTTGCTGTATTACACCTCTGGACAAATCAAAAGCAGTCTGACAAAAAATCTATATTCCTAAAATTCCTTTTAATTAATATCTATGCTTTTCTCTACAGCATTCTCTCTGATTACCTTTCTTATCTTTCAATATCATCTGTTGTAGATAGCCACAGTTAATCTTTAAAATCTATCACTAGTGGTATTCCTCACGGTTCTGCACTATCCTCAACTCTTTTTCTACTTTTTATTAAAAACCTCTCTATCACTTTAATTTCAAAGGTTTTCTGTGTTTGTAATCTTTTGTCTTTTTGGTCTAATTTGAGCGACAATTCTTCAGAAAAAAAGTTCGGTACGATACTTACCTGTTTTAAATAAAAGTTTTGGATTGTCTCTTCTCTAAACAATATTAAATATTAAAAAATCTGTAGATGAATTATTTATCAAGTTGTCTGGAAAAGGGTTACTTTTTGTCAAAGTAGAAAATTTATATTATTTAATTGTTCATCCTATTTCTAAGAAGTTTTAATGTAGATGGAATTTATTATACAGTTACACTTCAGTAAATGTTTCTAATACCTAACCATTTGATCTGTGGATACTTGTTGCCCGACTTGGTACATTCACATTAACGTGCTTAGAGGTCAGATGCTGGGTTTATGGAAACATGCCGTAAATAAAAGTTGTGTTACCTGTCTAATTTTGTTTACTCTGAAAATTTATTCGGATGAACAGCAACAAAATAGGAAAATTAGAGAAAATTTTTACTTCTGGGTGAAATTTCGACCCTCTTCTTGAAAACAAAATTAAAAAATGATTTAATTTTTACAATATCTAATCTTTTTTATACTGTTACACTCTTTTCACCTTTAGGTTCCTCCAGTCATTTTATCTATTTATTCTGTTCTAACTTTTCAAGTCTTCCGCAAGAAAGACTCCCCTCCCAGTAGGATTAAATGCTTGTGAACTGCGGTGTCGCAAACCTGCCTTCGTACATCTTTCCTTTAGTAATGATTTTTGCTTTAGCGGGAACGGTCCACCGGAATAAGCAGGGAGCATAACCAAGTGTTGCCAACTTTTCAACTAGAACTCATGAACCTTAATTTAACTCTGGTTGTTTTTTATGCTAGTTACTTATGGACACTTTTTCGGAGATTACCATCGTCTTCAAATTCCACATTCTCATGCTTCTTTTATTTCATCCTGGAATCGAGCTAAATCTACCCACCGTAATGCTAAAAAATCTTTTCTTTGTAGAAAATTTGATAATCTTTGTGGTTACCCTTCCTTACGCTTTCTTTCTGCAAAAATATCTCAACTTAAACTTTGCCGATTCCTCTTTCCCTTCCCTATGTTACTTCCATCAGCAGCATAACTATATTACCTTCTGATAAAGCTAAACTCTTCATTCGTACCATTACACTTTCTCTACTTTAGAGAAATTCGGAACACCTTCTTCCCTCCCTCTAACTCAATGAAATCTGTATTGAGAGATCTTCTTTCTCTGCTCTCTGACTCTTGGCAGTTAAAATTTGTAATTCCAGTTAATTTTCTCTAGAAATGTTATTCTTCAATCTCTTAGCTTAATACTAAGAAAGCTTTCGATCATGTTAATATCAAATTTGTCATCCTAGAAACTTGTGTGTCCGAACCTACGCCATTTTTTTTTTAAGCTAAGAGTATTTCAAAAATGAATTTTAACTTTAACCTTTATTTCAAGCCGGTGGAGTGCCCTCATTCTACCTGTTCCGATGTTCCGTTGTTATGAACAAATAAATGTTCTAAATAAAAGAATGGTAGGCGAGTTCGATTCAGTTGATGCAACTCCCTACTTGCATCCTTGATAGTCTTTGTGAAGAATCTAACATACTTGACATTTTCTTAACTTCTTATCTTTCTCTTTAGAACGTTACACTCTTTCCTCTTCTGAGTTCATCCGATCATCTTCTCATCTCTGTACTTTGTTCTGTCTTTTCAAATCTTTCACTGGAAAAGCCCTAGTCTTCGGTGAAGAGAATTTTCTGGCACTTCGATTCTCCTAACTAGTCTATCTTGAGATTTTACTTCTCTGGTTTGGCATAGAATGATTTACTGTTTCCGTAGGAGTGGTCCCTAGGGGTGCTCAGAATGCTTAATCGAGGTGATTTTCTCTAATATGAAGGCGTGAATTCCTTATTATTTCCCTTCAACTAAACCTAACATTCTTGGTTTAAATTTTCTTGTTCTGGTGCTATTCGCAGCAAGGATACTGCTTTTACGAATTACCGTTGACTTCAAACTCCTGAAACGCGTACAACATTTTTTCAACTGGGAATCGTGCAAATTGTATTATCCGTAATACTAAAAAATCTTTTCGTCTTAGAAAATGATATAATCTTCATAGTTCCACTTCCTCACAGTTTTTCTGACATTTCGCTAAAAAAGCCAACTTTATCTTTTCTTCTTTCATTTTCTTTCCTCTTGTATCTTCAGAAAGTACAACTAACAATTTGCTTTCTACTAAAGTTGAACTCTTCTCTCAAACCTTTGCTTCTAATTTCATCTTAGACGATTCTGAAGCTATTCCCACTCATCCAACCTCCTCCGACCAATTTATGCATACCATTGTAATTTTATTTAAATAAATTATTTCTGCTCTCTCTGAGCTCAACACTAAGAAGACAAACGGTAAGCCCAAATATAGTCTAGGCTAAGATTTTTAATTCGTCCAAATGAGCTCAACCATCAAAATCGATCATAATTAACCCAGAAACACTCAAACAAACCAACAGAAAGCCAAGAAGCCACAATGGGAGTTCTAAGCACCCTTTTATGCATTATATGCACAGTAATGAGAACCGAGTTCGAACAGTAAAATCAAATCATAAAGTTTAAAAATTAATCTACAATGCTTTGTTTATTGGGGAGGGCGAGTTGCCCAGTGGAACAGACTTCTCTATTATGTCTAACGGCGACGTTGTTGTGAGTGATTCGATTCCTGGAGCCAGTGACATTTTTTCCATCCTGTCATATATATATATATATATATATATATATATATATATATATATATATATATATATATATATATATATATATATATATATATATATATATATATATATATATATATATATATATATATATATATATATATATATATATATATATATATATATATATATATATATATATATATATATATATATATATATATATATATATATATATATATATATTGTTCTGTCTCTTCAAGTCTTCCGCAAGAACAGCCCCCGCCTTCGGCGAGGAGGCGTTTCTGGCACTTTGGTGTTGCTAACTGGTCTGAGTTGCGGTTATACTTCACTGATTTCCAATGGAATGATTACTGTTTTAAAGTGAAGGGTCCCTCAGAGTGTGCAAAGCGTATAACCGAGGTGATTCTCTCTGGCATGGAGCCGTATATTCCATATTCTTTCCCTTCTACTATACCTAACAAACCTTGGTTTAACTCTACTTGTTCTTGCGCTATTCGTCGCAGGGATGCTGCCTTCAGAGATTATTACCCTTCGTCTTCAAACTCTTGTAGCTCATTCATCTTATATTTCATCCTGAAATCGTGCAAAATCTATTCTTCGAGATACCGAAAAATCTTTTTTCAGCCGTAAATGCAGTAATCTTTCTGGTTCCCCTTCCTTTCGCCCCTTTTTGGCATTTTGAAAAATAAATGTCACCTTTAACTTTGCTTCTTCCTCTTTCCAAACTATAGTTTCTTCTGATAGCACAACTGCTATTTTACCTTCTGCTAAAGCTGAACTCTCGCTAAGACTTTTGCATCTAACTCTACCTTAGACGATTTCGGGGCTACTCTTCACACTTCAACCTCCTCCAACTAATTTATGCCCCACATTGTAATTAGTACTCAGAAGGCGTATGGTCCTGATGGTATTCCTCTGCGATTCTGGTGGCGTCATATGCATCCTGCCTTGGTAAACTATTTCTTCTGTCTCTCCATTTCGACCTTCCTTTCTTGCTAGAAACATGCGCTCATTCAGCCTGCACCGAAGAAGGAGGACCCCTCTCAACCATATAACTCTCGTCTATCTATAAATAGTGGTGTTCTTCAAGGATCTATTCTATCCCAAAATCTTTTTCTAATCTTCATCAATGACCTTCTCTCTATTATTTCGTCTCCTATACATTCCTATGCTGATGACTCCACCCTTCATAGCTCCTTTCACTTGGAAAGACACCCCTCCCAACAGCAGTTGATAGATTCAAGAAGGATGTCCTTGGAGCAACTGACCTATGATCTTTCTCGTATTTCAAATTAGGGTAAAGAAGACATGTCGTTTTCAATGCCTCAAAAACTCAATCCTCCATCTTTCTACTCGATCCAATCTTCCACACAACTATGACAACTCAAAACACTCAAACCTTCATCTATTCTTAATATTCTCGGCGCATTCTTTTCTGGTGATCTTTCTTGGAAAGATCACATTGCTTCTCTTTCTAAAGAAGCTTCTAAGAGGTTGGGTGTTCTGAGGCGTCTTCGAGGTTTTTTAACGCCACCCCAGTTGCTTGCTCTCTATAGGGGTGTTCTTCACCCTGCATGGAGTGTGCTTCACATATCTGGGGTGGTTCCACTCATACAGCTTTCCCTGAGAAGGTGGGGTCTAGGACTTTTCGTCTCATCAACTCTCACTAATTCTCTCCAATGTCTTTCTGCCCGTCGAATTGTTGCGTCACTCTTTCTATATTATCGCTCTTACAACTGACACTGCTCTTCTGAACTTTCACGTCGTATACCTCCTCCACTAAGAAGGGCTAGTGCGACACGACTTTCTACACAGTCTCATCCTTTCTCTGTCCAACTCTCCGACCACAGACTTAACCGCTATGCTCACTCTTACATGTGCTCTACTGGTAAAGTCTGGAACACACTCCCTTTATCTGTTTTCCCAACTTTCTTTGGTTTGCATACTTTTAAACATCGTATATCGGGTCACGTCGGCTTTTAGAGACCAGATCCGACTGTTCACCATCTCTGGTGGATATTGGTGGGCCTCCGGCTTTTGCCCACCAGAGGTGACCAAAAAAAGTATATATATATATATATATATATATATATATATATATATATATATATATATATATATATATATATATATATATATATATATATATATATATATTATGGCGGTCTCGGGGATGAGAGCCGGCTTGCATTTAGAGTAAGTGATAACAAACAACTCGGATATTAAACGAAGCTTTTCTTGACAACACTTTATTATACAGTTTCTCCGCTTAATATAGGTTATTCTGCAAAAGACAGAACAATAATTTAAAATATATACGTGATAAGCCAATAATAAAATAAACACAAATATGTAAGAGCAAAAACCTACCGATTATGACTTCACAAACTCTAAAATCAATCTGCTAATGGAAGCGAGAAGGAAGAGGGATGTGGGCGGCAAAGGCGACTCAGTCTATTGGCGCGAAGTGCACTTAACTCAGTCCTTTGCACAACAGAGTCACTTACATGGCTCCCCCAAAGTCGAGATGACTTTGAACTAAATATGGCTCTTCGGTGGGGAATCCCGATCTCCTGCTGACACCAGTATGACCACAATATATACGGGTCCTTCCAAAAAACTGAGGGTTTCCATCTTCTCTTCCTATGGTTACCTAAAATTCGTTTACCACATCTTAACCAAGCTCTTTTAACACGTCTGTCTTGGCCTATGAAGGCCTTTCTTGCTATTGCTAATCTCCAGTTGTTTCTGGTATTCTCAATTTTTATAGAAGTCTTTTCCTTTCCTCTTTTAAGTTTCTCAAAATGAACCCTTTTCTTCATTCTCCCTTTTATCAAAACACCCTTTTTCTTTCCAAGCTGAACTTTCATCTTCTGTTTCTCTTTATCCATTTCAGAAAACTCCCTTTTACTCTTTTCTTGACATATTTCTGATTTAGCTTGCATATTTTCTTTGTTGTTTTTCATTTGAGTAGCTACTTCTGCCCTTTCATTTTCAAGCCTTGATGTTAAGACAGGTTCTTCATTACTATGCTCTGCATCATCATCTTGCCTTTCCTTTATCGAATCTTCATTTTCTTTCTTTGCTTTTGGTATCACCTGATCCCTTTTTGTTAACAATTCTCTCAACCTTTGTATTTCAGAGTTCGCTTCGCTTATTTCTTTACTCAAGTTTCGTTTTTCGCTTTCATTTACAGCATGAAGGTTCTTAATTTCTAATTCTCTTTCCTTTATAAAGTTTGCCATTTTCTGTTCAGTTTCTTCCTTTTCTTGGATAATATCTAAAAGGTTTCTCTTATCTCTTTCCTTTTCATTTAATAGTGCTTCGAAGCTTTGCCTTTCTAACAATCTTTGCTGCTTTAACTCTTCGTGTTGTCTTTCGTTGAGAAGGCGGTAGTTTTCCTTACATTCTAAAATATCCTCAACCTTAGATTTCAGCATCTGATTTGATTCCTTAAGTTCTTTAATAGTCGTTACTTGTTCTTGAAGATTCTCTTTATTATTTAAATGCATTTTGGTATTCTCCGAGTCTCTAACTAAACCTTTATTCTGGATTTTTAAATTCTATTTTTAATTTGTCTTCAGGCCTTGTTCTTTCCTCCTTTCTGACATTTTCATGCTTGTTCAACTCTTTAGTTTCGGATCGGAATGTTACTATAGAGTGATTAACTATTACCTTAAGTTCGCTTGCCTGTAAAGAGTTGCTAAAGGTTTCTGATGCCCTGCCGATGATACCCCATCCTAAACGAGACTTGAAGCCAAAGGGTGTACCCCTTTTTCCTGTAACTATTTTTAAAGGTTCTATAGCTTCCTGACAGTCTAACCCAATTAGCATTTCCACTTCTAGCGTTGGTATTTCTGGCTCTATTTTATCATATATCTCTTGCAAATGTTCATATCTTTTCGCGACTTCTTTATTAGGGATGCTTGCTCTATCTGCCGCTATGTCTTCCTTTACATATGAGGATCGCAGCTGTAATTCCTCCTTTGACCTTAATCCTTGCAGGATTAGGTTATTACACTTAATTGATTTTGTAAGCTCTGTGCCTGATATAGTTTTGATGCTTAGATCTACTGGAGAGCCTGCTAAATTTAACCTTTTGAATAATGAATCCTTAATAAAGGATGCATTAGATTGATGATCCAGCATAGCATATGTTAACACTTTATTTACAGGGAAGTCATGACTATGGACCCAGATTGGTAATATTAATGCCTGTGTCTGATAGGAAACATTGTCCTCGCTTGTATCTATTTTGTTCACTACAGCTTGTTCTCTTTCTTTATTAGTGACTCCTCCTGTAGTTTCTATTCTACCTCTGGGTGCCCTTTGCTCGAATGACACCCTTTCTTCATGCATGAAAGTGTGGTGGAATCCATTGCAGGTCCGGCAGCGGTTTGGATCCCTACAGAATCTTGCGACATGTCCTGATCGTAAACAGTTCCAACAAAGCCTTTTTTCTTTTACAAAAATTTGCCTCTCCTGAATAGGTTCATTTGCGAATTTATTGCAAGTGCCCATGCCGTGGTTTTGATTACAATAAATGCACGTAAGAGTTGTTACATTTCTATCTCTATTGATCATTTGTTACTGCTGCTTCGGTGGAAAAACTACGCACACTTCTGGTGCTTGAAGTCTCCTTGTAGCTTGGTTTTCCATTGCCTTGAGTCTGCCTTTCTGCTTGTAAAGTGGGGGCAGAGAAACATGCCTGACGTGCTTGGTCGGTGATGAATTTTACAAAATTTGAGAATCCAGGGTAACCGCCGTGATTTCTAGGCATGCTTTCTACATACTTAAAAGCGTAGTCGTTCCATTTATGAATGATATGTGCTGGTAACTTCTTTAGTAGGGACAGAATTCTATCTGTATCGTCTAGTCCGTTGAGGCCTTGAGTGGAAGCCTTTACCACCTCGCACTTTTTTAAGAAATCTGCGAACTTTCTCAAAGCCAACGCATCTCCAGCCTTTATAAAGGGCCATGAATCTAACTGTTTCTTAAGTGTGTTTGAGACAATATGCATGTTGCCGTATCGTTCCTCTAATGCTTCCCTTGCATCCTTATAAGCTTCTATGGAGTCTGTAGAGATGTAAGCATTTACTAGTTCTTGCACTTCCCCACTGGTATATTTGTACAAGTAATATAAAAGTTTTCGCTGGTCTGATACTGTGGTTTCCACAAGAGTATGAAAGGCCATTTTCCAGGCCGCGTATGTAATAGGATCCCCATTAAACAGGGGGGCTTCAGGCCTATGAAGAGATGCATTTTCCATTAAAACATTAATTGCTGAAATGTCTAACTGTGATTTAAATTCATTGGCACTTGGGTTCAAATTTGCTTGTGCAGTAGGATGCCTTCCATTTTCATTTCTTGACTGAGTTTCCACAAAAACTTCTTCTGTACCTGCGGATGTTACTTCGCTTGAAGAGCTGCTTGAGTGTGGAACAAGATTGCTTGATACTTCGTTTGAAGATTGGCTTGAGAGTGAAACAGAACCGCTTGGCTTGCTTGAAGATTGGCTTGATCGTGGAACAGAACTGCTTGAAGGTTGGCTGTTCTCCAGAATTTCTGATGAATCCATTGCGCTGTTTTCTTTTTCCTGCTTTGTTATTAAAGTATATATTTGTATTTTTATCTCTCGTACTTCGCCCTTGGTGACTTCTAAATTCTCTTCTTCCTTACTTATGTCATCGTACATTTCTAATCTTTCCATGTCGTTGCTATAAACCTTTAGCTTGGCTTCGGCTTCTATTTGTACTTGCTCTAATTCACTTACCGTTTGTTTTAATCCTTCTGTATCCCTGCCTTGAATAATGATTATTTTGCATTCGCTTATTAATTTCATTAAGCTTGCTATGAGCTATTTTGAAATCCCTTTTTAACCTAAATAAATTTCGTTTTTCATTTTTAAGGGCCTCTTCCCTCGCTTCCATTTCGCTCTCTTTATCTGTGGTTTTAGTATCGGTTTTACCCATTTTAGAAAAGGCTTGTTTACGAATTTAAATAATAATCCTTCAAGTATCTGATGCCACAGATGAATATTAATTTTTAAGGAAATATTTATTAGACAAATGTCCGTGGCATCCGAAAATTATAAATGAGATACTCAAAGAGGATAATTCACCCTTTAAATAAATACGGTTGCCGAGCTTTCCTTGGAATAAAAACAACGAGACGTATTTTTATTACAAAGCACAAAAAATATAGACAAGTAGACAAAATATCAAATATAAATGTAAATAGGCAAATGTAAATAATAATAATAATAATAATAATAATAATAATAATAATAATAATAATAATAATAATAATAATAATCACAAACAATAAAAATAAAACACAGGAAAGCTCCAAGGAACACGACAACCAAAAAACACCACAACAATATAAATGTAAAATTTATGCAAACCGTAAAAATTATTTATTTATTTATTTTTTTTTTTTTTTTAAACACTCTGTAAGTCCTTTTTGACCAGCGAATCCTTTGCGGTATTTATATAGTAGTAATAAGAATTGCAATAATCATCAAATACACCTTTGAACACAAATAATAATAATAATAATAATAATAATAATAATAATAATAATAATAATAATAATAATAATAATAATAATAATAATAATAATAATAATAATAATAATAATAATAATAATAATAATAATAATTCACAATTGTAGAAATAATATTAAAAAATGTATTTAATATATATATATATATATATATATATATATATATATATATATATATATAATATATATTATATATAATATATATATGATATATATATATATATATATATATATATATTATTTATTTATATTATATTAATTTTAGTCCTCCTTTAAAATTTCGTTTTCTGCTGTCTTCGTTTTCTGTTTTCACCCTTTGAGTAGGCTCCAGCGATGAAGGAAACTGATGCTGATCGAGTCCCTTCCTTATTCCACTTGTAGTTCCCCAAAAATGACTCTTGAATTTCGTTGAATGCGAATTAAAATGGGAGGTTTTCTTTCCCCCAAAATTGCTTGCTCGACGACTGCTTTGCCTCCAAATTTTAGCTTGAAAATTTTTTTTTTTTTTTTTTTTTTTCAATATGGCTTGTAGATTTTCTTCGCTTGTTTGACGGAAATTTTTTTTTTTATTTTTTTTTATTTAAGCTTGATTTAACTTCGACGATACGTATATTCACTTTGCTTGTAGTTAAACACACACACGTTTATTATAATCGCTTGGATTTCAATCGTTTAAAAATAACTATTCGAAATCTTGGGCTTGCTTGGATTTCGCAATCGAATTACTTCACAAATCTTAGGCTTGCTTGGAGTTCACAAATCGAATAACTATGGCGGTCTCGGGGATGAGAGCCGGCTTGCATTTAGAGTAAGTGATAACAAACAACTCGGATATTAAACGAAGCTTTTCTTGACTACACTTTATTATACAGTTTCTCCGCTTAATATAGGTTATTCTGCAAAAGACAGAACAATAATTTAAAATATATACGTGATAAGCCAATAATAAAATAAACACAAATATGTAAGAGCAAAAACCTACCGATTATGACTTCACAAACTCTAAAATCAATCTGCTAATGGAAGCGAGAAGGAAGAGGGATGTGGGCGGCAAAGGCGACTCAGTCTATTGGCGCGAAGTGCACTTAACTCAGTCCTTTGCACAACAGAGTCATTTACATATATATATATATATATATATATATATATATATATATATATATATATATATATATATATATATATATATATATATATATATATATATATATATATATATATATATATATATATATATATATATATATATATATATATATATATATATATATATATATATCATTTGCGCAGAATGACGGTACATTCATGTTCTTACTTGTTTCGGTTTGTTATTGGAAGAATTTACGTTTTTTTTTTTAAGCATTATTACTAGTTTCGTATCAAAGCGTGATAGTATAATTCTCTCAGTGTTAGAAGTTTATTCTCCTGCGATATGTCTCGAAGAAGCTGTTATTTCTCCGGATAGCTTTTGCTTTATATGTGACGAATATACTATTAAAGCGCAGCGAAGAAACATAAGCAATTTTGTAAAGAAAGTATATTTTCCTACTTCAAACTATAACTTGGGGATCAAGACAAGACTTGGACCCCATAAAGTGTGCTGGAAATGCGAATAACTCCGCAAGTAATACAAAGGTAAATAAATATAGTTTTCATTTTGCCATCTCTATGATGTGATGTGAGGAACAGAATCACAGTAACGATTGGTGCTTTTATTCGGTCGACCTTGAATGTTTCAAAAAAAAACAAAAAAGGAATAACTTACCCAAGCGTTAATTCAGCCATTCATCCCGTGCTTCACTCAAGTGAAATGCCGATACTACTTCCACCGTCTAATTTTAATAATATCAGATTGGAGTCAGAAGGAGAAGAAGATGAAGTAGTGACACAGGAAGATTCTATGTTTGAATTTTCTGTACGTTGTGGACCTCAGCTTTTTTCCCATGTTAGAGATTTGGGACTTTCAGAAGATGCTGCCGAATTGTTGGGTTCAAGACTCAAGAGTAAAAACCTTCTGTTACCTACAACGTCTTTTTCGTGGTACAGACAGACGAAGAGAGAGAGAGAGAGAGAGAGAGAGAGAGAGAGAGAGAGAGAGAGAGAGAGAGAGAGAGAGAGAGAGAGAGAGAGAGAGAGAGAGAGAGAGAGAGATAGAAATCATATCGTTTTTTCTGTAAAGAGGGGAATCTTGTGTTCTGAAGTGACATCTTCGGCCTCATGAGGCAATTTGAAATAGAATATGAATCATCCCAATGACTCTTATTTATAGATTCGTCCAAAACAAGCCTAAAAGTAGTCTTGCTTGATATTGGAAATAATTTTGCATCACTTCTAGTTGAACACTCGGTGCATCTGAAAAAAAATTATAAGCATTTGACTCTAATTTTCGAGAAAATTAAGTATTTAATTCATCGCTGGATGGTGTTTATAGATATTAAGATTCAAACCTTGTTGTTGGGCGACAGTCTGCCTATACAAAATATTCCTGCTTGCTGTGCTTGTGGGAAACTCCAGCTAGAGACCGATGAGCTGTGAATATGATGGATGATTCCTGTTGGATGCTTAAAAGAGAAACTACGAATACTGGAAAACGAAAACGTACCAGGAGAAGTATTAAAGAAGAGAAACAAAAGTTCCACAGGCCAACTGTGTAAAATATTTATAATTTATAAGCATCTGTGTTTCATGGATGACAAATTAAATGTGTTTAATTTAATAATAAATTTATGCTTTTTTTGATTCAGTAGTGCTTATTCATTACAATTCAAAACTATACGTGTTGGGAAAAAATGGAGATCATTTTCAGATTCAGCACACTAAAATATATAAAGTTAAATAAAAATCCCAAGCAGGTTTATAAAAACATTTTTTTGGCAGACCAGTTTAATCTGCTGGTTAATCAGTATAGGAGTTTTTAGTTTTTATAATTAAAAATCATAAAACTAGCCTTGTTTTATTTTTATGATGATATAATGAGGGTAAAAGGGAAGAGATGAGTGTCCTAATTTTCTTTGGACAAGGTTTTAATCAAAAAGATTTTGAAAAAGAATTATTGATTTATTACATCTAATTTGCTCATTAATAGATACTCCACAGAAAAATAATAAATCTTTTTTCTTGTACTTGTACTATTATTTTTTGTACTTTTATTACTAAAAGTTGAAACTCTCAAATTTTAATGTTGAAATATTAAAATTTCTCCATTTGCAGGCATGTTTCATTCTGTACTGAACGAACATTTATTTGTTTTCTGATGAAGAAGTGGGGACACACAAAACAAGTTTGATCAAATTTAGAATTTTTTTAAAAGTTCCCTTAACAGAAAATGTATTATCATTCCTTGGTAGAAGTGACGGATTTAACAAATTTTCTAATTCCTTTTAGCAACGAAAACTATTGTTTGCTTTTACTTGTTTTTTTTTCTTGGGATACTTGCAGTTTCTCATACTTTCGTTTACCTGAAGGTAACTCATCAAATAAACTTGATAGAGTGAGAAATGCTCCTTCATCCTGATGATCTCAGGAAGTGGAAGAATCTTCTTGTAAATTCTGTGTCGATCAGTTCTTCCAACTCAAGCACAGCGCTCATTCTGTAAACTTCTCTACCATATCATTCCTTTGAAATTTCATTTTGCATATATATATATATATATATATATATATATATATATATATATATATATATATATATATATATATATATATATATATATATATATATATATATATATATATATATATATGATGAAAATTAAGACAACGCAAAGATGAACATATTTATTTGAACGTTTCGAATCAAAGGGATTCTTCTACAGCTAAAATGAAATTAAAAACAAAACTTAATGAACAAAAATAAAAATATTAAAAAATTTACAAAACAAAAATATTAAGTAAAAACGCACCTCAACTCAGGAGAACATCCTAACGGCAGAACAGACTGGAAATCACAGAAACTAAGTAACAGAAGAATTAAAAAGGTTGGTTGGTTGGTTGGTGTGAAAAAAAAAAACAAATAAATATATAAGCACACCTATATACATATAATTAGTAAAATAAAAATTAAAAGATAAAATAATTAAACTTACAAATGGATGAATAAAAACAATACTGAAAATAAAAGATGAACAAAAAGCTAAAAAATAATAATAATAACGATAATAATAATAATAATAATAATAATAATAATAATAATAATAATAATAATAATAATAATAATAATAATAATAATAATAATTATTATTATTATTATTTTATTATTATTATTATTATTATTATTATTATTATTATTATTATTATAATGATAATAATGGCAACAAAATCAAAAATATAAAAATAATAAGACTGGCATTAATAATAAATACAAAAATAAAAGCAAAAATAACAAATGGAATAACAATGATAAGAAATGCAACCATAAAATAACAAATAATAAAAATATAAGAAAATTAACAAAACCGCAAAAAAATAAAATAAAAATTAAAATTAACATACCAAAAAACAAGGTAATAATAGGAATAATAAAAATGAAAGTGATCGTGAAAATGAAGGTAAAAAATAAAAATAAAACTAAACATAAAAATAAAAGTGAAAATGAAAAAAATATAAAAATGGAAATGGAAGTGGAAATGAAAAAAAAGTAAAGATGAAGGTAAGGATGAAGGTGAAAAAGAAAATGAGAATAGAACTCAAAGTAGAAATATAAAAATAGAAATGAAGGTGAAAACGAAAGTAAAAAATGATAAAAATGAAAATGAAGATGAGAAACAAAATGAAAATGAAATTGAAAGAGAGGGTGAAGATAAAAATGAACGTAATTGTAATAATGAAAACAATAAGAATTGCAATATAATAAAAATGATGAAAGAAATAATAATAATAATAATAAAAAAATATAATAATAATAATAATAATAAAAATAATAATAATAATAATAATAATAATAATAATAATAGTAACAATGTCAATGATAATAAATGTAGTGCAGACAAAACTTGAGTGACAATAAACCAAAAAGGCAGTTAAAAATAAAAAATAAAATTAAAGCAAAAACTAAAAAAAAAAAAAAAAAAAAAAAAAAAAAAAAAAAAAAAAAAAAAAAATAACCAGAAACAAAAAAAACTATATCACAAAAAGGTAAAATAGTCACAATATATGGAGAATAGCAGACGGGTTATATATATATATATATATATATATATATATATATATATATATATATATATATATATATATATATATATATATATTATATATATATATATATATATATATATATATATATATATATATGCAAATAAACTTCAGTTATTCGATTGTACAATATGGAACATGAAAATCGATTAACATGATTAATTGATACTGGCCGATTCACTAAGGTTTATTATTTCGTAATCTGCCAATTTGCTAGTCGGTGCAGCTATATATATATATATATATATATATATATATATATATATATATTATATATATATATATATATATATATATATATATATATATATATATATATATATATATATATATATATATATTATATATATATGTTTATTTATTTATTATGTGAAATAGTGGAGCTTATTTTTTTTTTAAATTGTCTAAAATTTGTCGAAAGAAAAAAAACGAGGAAGAAAATTAAAACAAGTCGAAATAGCATTGAAGAGGCTAATAACTCCCTCTTTCATCATAGAAGAAAAGCTCTTCCCTACTTTAATGTTCTTTAATGTTAGCAAGAAGAGAAAATAATTTATTTTTTCATTAGCGAATAGAGAAGAAAAGAAGTTTTGTCTTATACTCTCGGGGGTCTAAAACCGAAGTTCTTCATGTGCGTCGAATACATTTGTGTAAAATAAATCCTGTGAATATATATATATATATATATATATATATATATATATATATATATATATATATATATATATATATATATATATATATATATATATATATATATATATATATATATATATATATATATATATATAT
>SEYY01001605.1:7500-15000 GCA_009176605.1 Armadillidium nasatum | reverse complement strand
ATTATATCTTCTAAATACGTCATTTCTGCTCTCTCTGGGTTTAATACCAAGAAGGCGTACGGTCCTGATGGTATTCTTCTTGTGGTTCTCAAAACTTGTGCTTCTGAGCTTGCTCTGTGTCCTGGTAAAGAATTATTTCTCTGTCTTTCAACTTCAGTCTTCCCTTCTTGCTGGAAACGTGCTCCCATTCAGGCTTTGCCGAAGAGGAGGAATCTTTCTCAACCTTTCAGCTACCGTCTTAATTAATTGACCTCAGTTCTCTCTAATGTTTTCGATTCTATCCTTAACAGGAAGATTTGGAAACATCCCAATTCTTTCAATCTAATCTCTGATCGCCAGTATGGCTTTCTTCAGAAACACCCTACTAGTGATCTTAGCTCTTCGATATTTGGGTGAATCTTTTGCTGTTGCGCTAGACATATCGAAAGCCTTCTTTAGAGTCTGGCACAAAACTAAATATCTAATTTTCACTTTTTCTGCATCTATTCTTTTCATTGTGATATTCTTTCTAATTCCCTTTCCGGTCGTCCTATAGCAGCTGTTGTAGACGGCCACCATTCTTCCATAAAACCTATTAATAGTAGTGTTCATCAAGAATCTCTCTTGTTCCCAACACTTTTTCTCCTTTTCATGAATGAACTTTCTATTATTTCATCTCATGTCGACTCCTATACTGATGACTTCACCCTTCATTACTAGTTTCAGTTTGAAAGACGTCCCTTCCAGCAGCAGTTAATAGACTCGACTATAGTAGCTTTTTGAGCAATTAACCTCCGATTTTTCACGCATTTCAAATTGGGGCAGAGAAAACATTGTAGTCTTCAATGCCTCAAAATCTCATTTCGTCCATCTCTCCATTCGACACAATCTTGCATACAACTATGATATATTCCTCGAAAACACACAACTCAAACCTTTATGTGTTCTTAACATTCTTGGTGTATCTTTTTTTTCATGTTCTTTCTTGGAAAGATCGCATTACTTCTTTTTCTACACAAGCTTCTAAGAGGTTGGGTGTTCTGAGGCGGCTCCGTGGTTTTTTAACGCCACCCCAGTTGCTTGATCTTTAGGGTGTTGTTTGCCCCTGCTTCACATAATAGAATGGTACCACTAATGCATCTCTTCTTGAGAAGTTGGTGTCTATTTATTTTCGTCTCATCAACTCTCCCGCTCTCACTGACTCACTCCAATCTCTTTCTGTCCGTCGACTTGTTGCGTCACTCTCTCAATGCTATCGCTATTACAATGGACACTGCTCTTCTGAACTCTCTTCTCACATTTCTCCTCCAATGAGATGAGCTCGAGCTACCCGTCACTCTACTCATTCCCATCCTTTCTCTGTCCAACTCTATGACCCCAGATTTAACCATTATTCTCAATCTTACATATATTCTACTACTAAAGTTTGGAACACATTCCCTTTATCTGCTTTCCCAACTCTCTTTAACTTACACACTTTATAGGATGTTGTTTGCCCCTGTATGGAGAATGCTTCACATAATAGAGTGGTACCACTAATGCATCTCTTCTTGAGAAGTTCGTGTCTATTTATTTTCGTCTCATCAACTCGTCCGCTCTCACTGACTCAATCCAATCTCTTTCTGTCCGTCGACTTGTTGCGTCACTCTCTCAATGCTATCGCTATTACAATGGACAATGCTCTTCTGAACTCTCTTCTCGCATTTCTCCTCCAATGAGAAGAGCTCGAGCTACACGTCACTCTACTCATTCTCATCCTTTCTCTGTCCAACTCTATGACCCCAGACTTAACAACTATGCTCAATCTTACATATATTCTACTACTAAAGTTTGGAACACATTCCCTTTATCTGCTTTCCAAACACTCTTTAACTTACACACTTTCAAACGACGTGAATCTGGACATGTCGACTTCCAGCTACCAGGATGGATTTTTCCAACTCTTGTGGAAATTGATAGGCCTCTGGCCTTTGAATATATATATATATATATATATATATATATATTATATATATATATATATATATATATATATATATATATATATATATATATATATATATATATTATAAATGGAGGTGCTCCTCTTGAGCCTAAGTTTTATTAAGAACAGCAAAGCAGAAAATTAATGCAACATGCGTAAAATTGTTTATAAATGAATACAATGAATGAAAAAGCAAATTTAAAAATATATTAAGATTATTTTCGACGTTTCCGTCAATGCTATAACCATTATCAAAATACTGAAATAAAAGGAAGCTCATAAACAATAAATAAAGATATAAAACATATATAGCATAAATTACGAGAACCAAAAATATAACTGAATTAAAATAAAAACAAAGTAACATCACTAAATTAACAAGGTATCACGCTATGAGCTAAGCAAAGAACACTAGGCTGAAAAATGAAAACAAAATGATGCAGAGAAATGAATATTGAATTGGTTAGTTAGAAACAGCTTATAAAGATTTTATGGAAGCAAGCGAAACAAACGAACACACACACATACCTACACACAACGCATATATATATATATATATATATATATATATATATATATATATATATATATATATATATATATATATATATATATATATATATATATATATATATATATATATATATATATATATATATATATATATATATATATATATAGCAAAGTGAGCTGTAAAGTCTATAGTAAATAGAGACTGAAACATCAATTCGGTTTAGAAAAAGATATTTGAATGAACTTGTGAGATAATGAGAGAAATGAGAGAAAAAGCCAAGATTTGACCTTTTCAAAGAGAGCAGTATTACTGGAACTTTCCTAGATGTTTGAGAAACACTTCTAACAGGAGTGAACTATACCCTTATAAAGAGAAAAGAACTGAAGTAGAGTGAAATTTTTTTGAAAAGACCTCAGAGCACCTAACTTCTTTTAAAAGCTTGCGTAGTTAGAGAATTATATAATCCTTCTGAGAAGGATCAAGAGAAGAAGGTATACCAAAAAAAAGAATTTTATATATATATATATATATATATATATATATATATATATATATATATATATATATATATATATATCATCTTCTCCCAGGAAAGACTTCGTCCTGTCAGTGGGATCTTTCGAGGAAAATCCTTGGGTTTCATGAGCCCACGGCGGATACCGCTGACTGGACCAGGCCTATCGCAGATGCAGAAGATTATTTCCCATCAGTGACAAGAGCACTTCACCGATGTACTCGTTTAACGACTGAATCATTGGGAGCTAAGCGCAAGGAGAAACCGCTCACATTTCCCGCTCCTGCCAGGTCTCGAACCCTGTATATATATATATATATATATATATATATATATATATATATATATATATATATATATATATATATATATATATATATATATATATATATATATTATATATATATATATATATATATATATATATATATATATATATATATATATATATATATATATATATATATATATATATATATATATATATATATATATATATATATATATATATATATATATATATATATATATATATATATATATATATATATATATATATATATATATATATATATATATATATATATAGTTCAGTTCTATACTTTTTCGACCTTCTCCTCGTTTTCAAAATAAGCAAATAGGAACTCTCCCGAGATTGCTTTAGGTCTTCCTTTGTCTAGGTTTCCGCATTAATGAACACAAAAGCCTTTGATTGCATAAGTCCCTGAATCTTTCTTTGAAATGAAGTCCAACTTAAGGTGAAAGTCATTCAGATCATAAGGCTAAAGTCACCTGAAACGCAAGGCACTCTGTTTAAATTCGAAACGTCGATAGATTCAATTAGTTTGGTAATTGCAGCTAATCACTCTTCGAAAGCCTTTGTCTGAAATCTGTGTCAGAAATAGCTGTCTCTCACGATAAAGATTTTCGAGTGGCTTACCGGATAATAATTATTAGCGTGGCTTTAACGAACAATGGTGAATAATAGGGCTTAATAGGACCTATTATTTCACTCTACTATCGCATTCAATAACTTAAGTTTATTTTTTAATTTTTCTAATGATTTTGCGATTTACGCTCTCATATATCGTGATTTTATAATAATAAATATTATATTATTTTATTATACTTTAAAAAAATTATTTACGAATTAAATTAATTACAATCATGCGGTAACTTACTTTAAGGTATCCATCTGATTTATGGTAAAGCAAAGTTACGACTGAAGTCATGTCGTGCCAAACTATAATTTTATAAAACTTTAAAAAATTCTAAGGTTATGCTAATATTAATAATAATAATAATAATAATAATAATAATAATAATAATAATAATAATAATAATAATAATAATGATAGTAATAATAATAATAATAATAATAATAATAATAATAATAATAATAATAATAATAATGATTTGTAATAATAATAATAATAATAATAATAATAATAATAATAATAATAATAATAATAATAATAATAATGATAGTAATAATAATATTAATAATAATAATAATAATATAATAATAATAATAATAATATAATAATATAATATAATAATAATAATAATAATAATAATAATAATAATAATAATAATAATAATAATAATAATAATAATAATAATAATGATAATAATAATTTCTATATTTATTCAGTAAAGTACAATTACAATTTTACAATGTTCCAGCATGTCCTATACTATTAAATACAATATTAATAATTTGTTAGCTGTACATTTTTCTGAAATGGGCTTCAAAGGGAATGCAAATTAATTTCCATTGAGTCCGAAAGTTTAGTCGATAATTAGTTCATGAATTTATTTTAATAACCATTAAAATACAAATATGATGCATAAAATATCACAATCAATAATAATAATACCAATAATAATATATTAAGATAAAAAGAAAGTGATAAAAATAATTATAACAAAACTAATACTAACAAAAAATGTCAGGGCATGATAAGAATTTTCAGAAATATTGGTAATCTTTGATCTTTAATATTTATTCATTTTACAGTAACAAAATTCCAATAAGCAATTCATCGCATACTTAATATGCATTGGAGCAAACTAAAAAGGGCTTCTTTGGGGCGAATTTGTGGTCTGAGCCCAAAAATAATACTACAAATATTAATACTAATACTAATACAAGTAATAATAATAATAATAATAATAATAATAATAATAATAATAATAATAATAATAATAATAATAATAATAATAATAATATAATAATAATAATAATAATAATAATAATAATAATAATAATAATAATAATAATAATAATAATAAAATAATAGTATTAATAATAATAATTATAATAATTTTAATAATAATAATAATGAAAACAAGAATTATAATAATAGTAACAATGAAGAAAATAAAAATAATTATATTAATAATATTAATATAGTAATAAAGAAATAATAATAACAGAAACAGAATTTCAGTATTTATTCTACAGCAAATTTCAGGAAGAGAAATATAATTAAATATATTTATAACAATAGCGCTAATAACTATAAAACAATGATAATAAAAATGGTAATAGTAAAAAAAACAATAATATTAATTATAAAAATAACTAATAATAACAAAAATAAAATTAATGATCATAATAATAATAATAATAATAATAATAATAATAATAATAATAATAATAATAATAATAATAATAATAATAATAATAATAATAATAATAATAATGGATACCAGCTGTAGCAGCAATACTAAATATAGTACAATGCTACTATTAGTTTATGATATCACTTATATTACAGGAATTTCTTTAACATATATAATAATGATAATAATAATAATAATAATAATAATAATAATAATAATAATAATAATAATAATAATAATAATAATAAAGTTTGGATTTCTTATACTAATTTTTGAAGTATGCTTTCTTTATTTCGAGGATAATAAATAGCTCAGTGTAGGAACCCCAATGATTGATTGCTTCAAGGTTTATCTTTGTGGTTAGCCAATGTATGTATGTATGGATAATGAACCCTTTCTTCTCAATGAATGTAGTTTAAAGTTGGTACCAGAAGTCTGGTATATGAGGGGAAAGAGTTACAGGAAATGTAGAATAATAATAATAATAATAATAATAATAATAATAATAATAATAATAATAATAATAATAATAATAATAATAATAATAAAAGTAACAATCCATTTGGTGCAGAGAAAACCATCGTCAATCACAAGTAAAGTTGAAGTGAATGTGGATGGGAATGTTATGAATCTTTTAAGATTCTCCATATTTTCCCATAATAGGACTGATATTTTCTTCAAAAATGAAATACAGATGGTAAAAAAAAAGTTATAAAATTGCTGTTAAATACTGTAACAAAGACAAAACTTTAAAAGTAAGCAATGAGAGTTCAGCATTACATAAGGCTCCAAATTTTGTTACAAATTTCGAAATTGATTAGTTCCGAATCATCTTTACATCTACGTAAGCTTCTGTTCCTGTAACTGATATATGACTAGCAAGTTTTCTTCATTATCAATGGTTAGAATTCTGGATTCTTAAACTTACGAGTATAGAAAGAATTTTTGAAATTATTACGCATACCGAATGTTACATTATAAACGTTTTTAATTTATTTCATAATTTTTTAAATTATTTACTCGTAATATAGATGAAATCTGGTTAAAAAATTAACTTTCACAGAGTGCACCTTTAGTGTATATATATATATATATATATATATATATATATATATATATATATATATATATATATATATATATATATATATATATATATATATATATATATATATATATATATATATATATATATATATATATATATATATATATATATATATATATATATATATATATATATATATATATATATATATATATTATATATATATATATATATATATATTATATATATATATATATATATATATATATATATATATATATATATATATATATATATATATATATATATATATATATATATATATATATATATAATATATATATATATATATATATATAGAGAGAGAGAGAGAGAGAGAGAGAGAGAGAGAGAGAGAGAGAGGATTAAGTTAAGAAGTTTTCGGACCTTATATATCGATATTTTTTATATCGATATTTTGAAATTTCGGTTTTAATCGATATCCTTTATATCGATATTTTAAAATTTTGATAGTCGTAATCTTAGTTGAACTTTCCCTTACATTGAGATAGGTCATTTATTTTAAGATGAATATTCAAGACATAAGTTTAATTTGTTCTACAGATTGGTGTCTTCTTGCGTTTTTGCAACATTTTAAATTAGTTCTTAGTGAAAAACAATGTGATAAGTGTAAAGTAAAATGTCAAATATAAAAAATAAATGGTAAATTTTTTTTACTGCACCAAAGAACTTTGTAGTTTTAAAAGTACTGTTTCTCCCAAAAACTATTGGTTTTCGGATATTTATTTATCTTACGAGATGCACTATATATTACTGTATATTTTTTTGTACAA
>SEYY01001605.1:0-2500 GCA_009176605.1 Armadillidium nasatum | reverse complement strand
GGAAAAAATTTCCGAAAGTAGATTCGAAAGAATGACCTCAGGGATGTTTTTCCACGATGTTACCAACCAGGCCAAGAGAGCTTTCTAATACAAGCGCGAAAATGACCTTTAAGTCGTGAACATCAATTTTTCCAAAATTTCCATTTCCATTTATTTATTTATTTCACTTTGGCATTTTATTTTTATTCCATGTTAATTTAATACATTCTAATCCTGTTTTCTTTACAAAGCTATAACTAAAATAATTTTCTTATTTTTAAATGTAATACAATAAAGTAAATACATTAACCTACGCATACGTCCAAACACACACCTTACCTTATGACGTCATGCTATTTTTTTCTAACACTTTTCTAACATTTTCTAGTATATGGCATCCATGCTAGGCCATGTCACTTACTTGGTTAGAGGGAAGTGCCAATGTCAGCGAAGCAGGCACTGAGGGTAAGACAATATCTCATTGGTTACATCCGTATACAGACGTAAGCTAATCAGGACATCATCTACGCATACGCCCAAACACATACCTTACCTTGTGACGTCACGCTTGCTTTTTTTCTAACACTTTCAAACTTTTTTCTTAACATCCACTAGCGGGAGACATTCTTGCTAGGCCATCTTGGTATCTTTCATCGTGGTATCTGTCATTTTGGTCAAAGGGAATCTATAGGGATACATGCGTGCACACACACACACACCTTGCCTTGTGACACGTCATGGTATAGACATTCATGAAACTATGACTACAAATTTTCTCCTTATAACTTTGAATCCTCACGCGGAATATCACAATGAGGTGCGCAAACGTATGCATAAACATTCATGACGTCATCATCACGTGTCATTTGAACACTTTCAAAAACGAATTTAAAATAATATGACGTCATACTTCTTCTTTATCTACATTCTAGACCTGACTTGATATTTTTTTTTAAAAAAATTTATTTAATAAACAAATACTCTTTTTTTTTTTTTTTTTGTTTCTATTTTTTCTTTTTTGTTTCTCTTTTTCTTCTTTTATTTCTATTTTTTTTTCTTTTTTTTTTTTATTTCTTTTTTCTCTCTTTATTCGTAAATAAATTATTTTTTCTTTTATTTCCTATTTTTTCTCACATAAACACATACACATGCGCATACAAACCCACATAACTACATCACCATGCTGTCCGCATTCGTGAAATTGTCATGGAAACCAACTCCCATTCATAGGACTTTGAATTTTTTTTCTACTTCCTCGCTTATACACGTGGTAAAGTACGTATAACGACTCAGTGATGTTCACATACAACCAAACACATTCATATTTGCTCGCATACACAACAATTGTAACCAACTAAGACCAGTCAATTTTAAAATTTTAACAACACATACACTGATATACTTGACATATGAAAGCAAAATTCATGTATATTACTTCTAACAAACATTTAAAGCTATTAACCAACCCTCAAAATACATTTGTCACACAAAATATCTCCCTAACGCAGACTGAAAGTCTTTATTTACACTGAATTCATGCTTTCACACTGCATTCAGTCATTTCTACAACACTTTTCATAGACACTGTGTAAGTTTTTGTTCTAAGTCCCTCAGTGCTCATCAGAAATCTAAACATTAAACTAACTTTTTTCACTTATTCATGTTCAAAGACATCTCTCTGGTACACACATTTTCATTTCCTATCTCCTTATTTAGCCTTACTTTTTATACTTCGACATAGCCAAACACATGTCTCCCACTCTCCAACAAACAATTTATTGGAAATTACATGCATTTCTTATATAATTCTTTCAATGTATATCTTATTTCTTCACAGCATGCTAAACGTTTTATAAATAAAAGTAGAATCAAAGACAAATTGCCACCTCTTTAACTTATATTTTCACTGAATATCAAGGTTATATACTCCACATGGAGTTTGAAACTGAATAGTTCAAGTTAACCAATAAGAAATGTATATGATTCTGACGTCAAGTATGATCTGATTCATGTTAACCAATAAGAAATGTATATGATTCTAACGTCATGTATGAGCTGAATGAGGATTGGCATGTGTTTAACAATAAGATTTATGATGTATCTGTGAAGACGGTGGGTGATTGGATGAAAATTAATTAGTTTAAAACAATGCGGACTGTTCTAACATTAAGTTTTATTTTCCTTAATATTTCATCATGATGCGAGGCAAATGGTGGTAAGATCCGTATAAAAGCAGCGAATCTCTGAATCCTTGAAATAGTTCTGCTGCTGTCTCCCACTTTCAAGCCGGATTCTACCCTAATACCTCCAGCATATAACTTAAATCTCTGTATTTATTCTATCTCTTGTATTAAATGTACTACCCTGGACAGAAGTAATCGACTGTGCTTGGGTCGGTCATTTTTCAGAGTAACATGGGTCTAATTTTCAGATTAAATTTTAAGCCAATCGTCTTTAAACTTTAACAAGCCCACTGACAAAGTGTGTAACTCGAATAGTAGTTTAGGCAAGTATAATATTT
>SEYY01001604.1:35000-37430 GCA_009176605.1 Armadillidium nasatum | reverse complement strand
GAGGTATTTTTAAATGAAACATCTCTAGGAGCATCATCCGCGAGTTATCCATACAGAAGTTATATAGAACATTTACTGAATTATTCCGATGATGCAAAACAGTCCCATCTCCAATCTTGTGGATTTTACAGCTTTAAAGATGCTGAAAATCATCGACTTAAATGCGCTAAAAACAGATACAATGTCTATGAATATTATGGGCGAATAAATGGGGATATATTCTCCCAAGAAAGGCTTATATTACCCAACGTGGACACCCGTGTTCGGCTCGTAAGAGCTGCCGCACCATTTGCACTTGGAATATTGAGTGCGTCAAATGCTACATCTGCTGCCCCAAAACCAACATTTCAGTTATTAGACGCCTATTTATATGTAAGAAAAGTGAAATTGGCCCCTCAGAAACATTTACAGATTGAGAAATCTCTTCTTGAGACTACTGCGAAATATCCAATAAGAAGAATCGAGACTAAAATTTTTAATTTCACACAAGGATTATCAAATATTAATATTTCGAATATAGTCAATGGAAGTCTTCCACAGAAAGTTATTGTAGGGATTGTAGAACATGAAGCATTTTCTGGTCATTATAAAAAGTCTCCTTTTAAATTCACTCATTTTGGACTTAGGGCCATCAGTTTACATGTAAACGGTCAACCATTCGGCCGAAGTTATGAGATGATGTACAGTGGGGAGAGCCCCTTATGTTCACGACCATTTTATGATTTAATCTCGAATACTGTGTCTTGTGGGGATAACGGTACAGGCATTGATTTGAAATCTTATGTCGAGAATAGTAACTTGTATGCTTATGATCTTACACCCGATCTTTCAGCTTGTAATGCTTTTCATCTCAACATTGTAAGAAAAGGCACTTTGGGAATAAGTTTAACTTTTGACAAAGCATTGACCTCTCCTATCTCGGTCCTGGTATATTTGGAGCATCCTCAACTGATTGAGATTGATCGTGTAAGAAACATTATCTTGAATTATTAAAGATGAATGAAGAAGAAATTTTAAACGTTTTTAAAAATGAAAAAAGATTTTTAGGCGTGTTTGCCTGTGACGAGCTCGCCTCAGTGAAATTAGAAATAGATTCAGGACTTATCTTCAACACCTCACCTCGAATTGTCAACAGTGGACATTGGATCTCAGTTTATAAAAGAAAAAATAATGATGTTTACTTTTTGGATTCATTAAATTTTGATTTTATGTTAGACCATTCTGATGTGACTCGCTTTTTTAAATATAATAATATTCATCATGTAAAGAAGATGTGCTTTCCTGTACAATCCTCTTCTTCTAAATTGTGTGGAATATACTGTATTTATTTTATAAAATGTTTTTTTAAAAAATAAATCTTTTAATGAGATTATAAATATATTTAATATTAAAAATTTGTATATGAACGATTTTATTATCACTGATTACGTAATAAATGAAATAAATTAGTCAGGTGTTTACATTTTTCCTTTTGATATATATATATATATATATATATATATATATATATATATATATATATATATATATATATATATATATATATATATATATATATATATATATATATATATATATATATATATCAGAAATTATTCTTCGGAAAAACATCTGTGTATTGTCTTTGGAATTTAAAATATTTTGGGGGGATGGGGAAAAAAGATTATCTTTTTTTCAGAGATTATAAGGTCGAGCATTTTTCCAAAGTCACCGTATATATATATATATATATATATATATATATATATATATATATATATATATATATATATATATATATATATATATATATATATATATATATATATATATATATATATATATATAATATATGAAATAAAAAAAAAAATACGAGTAAAAATTTATTTTCACGGAAGAAGCATAGAGTTCTCTTTAGCACAGCGGTAAAAGCCTCGACCCTCCGACGAAAAAAGTTGGGTGTTCAAGCCTGCTTTTCATAAGTTTTTTCCGTTTAAAGTAAAAAGACTCTCTCTTAAAATAATTTTGGTAATTTATTATTATTATTATTATTTATTATTATTATTATTATTATTATTATTATTATTATTATTATTATTATTATTATTATTATTATTATTATTATTATTATATTCAAAATAAAATTATTATCATGTTTTCTTAGAAAAATACAAAATAATAGTTTCTCTTAAAATATTGGATAAAGAAAATGTATTTTTAAAAGAAAACTTGAATCTCTCACAGTGAAAAACACCAACATTAAATTATTATTATTATTATTATTATTATTATTATTATTATTATTATTATTATTATTATTATTATTATTATTATTATTATTATTATTATTATTATTATTATTTTTAAAATACAAAGTTTGAAATAAATAAGTGAAAAAAAAAATAGTTCAAATATATATGAAATATAACAAAAACTCCCAAAGTCGAAAAA
>SEYY01001604.1:7500-30000 GCA_009176605.1 Armadillidium nasatum | reverse complement strand
ACCTCTTCCATTCAGAAGAGCTCGTGCGATACTCCTCTCTACATATTAGCATTCTTTCTCTGTCCAACTCTCTGACCCCAAACTTAACTGCTGTGCTCAGTCTTTCAAATAATCTAATGATAAAGTCTTGAACATACTCACTTTATCTCTTTTCCGAAGTTCTTTTATCTTGCACACTTTCAAACACCGTGAAAATGGACATAGTGGCCTTTAACGACCAGGGTCTGTAATTTTCCCAACTCCAGTGGAAATTGGTAGGCCTCAGGACTTTGCTCACCAGAGGATATATATATATATATATATATATATATATATATATATATATATATATATATATATATATATATATATATATATATATATATATATATATATATATATATATATATATATAATATATATATATATATATATATATATATATATATATATATATATATATATATATATATATATATATATATATATATATATATATATATATATATATATATATATATATATATATATATATATATATATATATATATATATATATATATATATATATATATATATATATATATATATATATATATATATATATATATATATATATATATATATATATATATTTCATTGATAATTTAAAAAAATATTTTTGAAGGTACAAAATAGATTTGAGAAATGTAATGAATATTTTCAAGATTTTCGCCTAATAATAATAATTGTGAAATAAAAAGATATATTTAAAATATATTGATAATGTTAATAATGTAACGATAATATAAGAATTTTCTCCAAAATTGTTACGAAATTTTTGAATTACATAAGCAAAAAGACATTGGCATTTGGATGCGTTAATAAGTAAATTATATTTACGTTAATTCTGAGTTAACAAAGGCTCATTTTTGTATCTTTTAAAATCAGAAGAAATCTAATCGTATTTCCTTCAACAATGAGTTACTTATTTATTCTTACGTTTTTTTTAAAAGGGAGAAATTTATTTAAATTAAGTTTCAAATCTTGGATCGTATTCCTCGTATTTTTTAAACAGACAAACAAACAAATAGAGAAATCATTCAAAACCAGAGTGGAAATTTAATTCACACACATACACACACACACACACACACACTAAATGCAAAATTAAGAATTATGCAATTTTCCAGATCAAAAAAAGAAAAAAAAAAAAAAAAAAAAAAAAAAAAAATATATATATATATATATATATATATATTATATAATATTATATATATATATATATATATATATATATATATATATATATATATATATATATATATATATATATATATATATAATGGGAAAATAAGCAAATAAGATTATAAAGAAAAGGAAACGTTCATTTTTTCCGCTTAAAGTTTTGTTTAGTAAGAAAAAGATAATTTAATAAAATTTCAGTAAGAAAATAAATTTTAGTTTTTATTTTTGTTTTACAACAATATTTACTACCATAAAAAACATCGAGCAGAGTAGCGCTCAAACACACACACACACACACACACCCTCGCGCTCGCCTACATAAAAAGAAAATCAATTACACCTTATATGAAATGCACTGAAGTTTGTAGAAAGCCATTAAAGTAAAATACAGATTTTTTTCCCCTACATTTAGGGGGAAAAAAAGTAATGTGGCTAACGAGAAACTCTTGGCCTGAAATCTATTAGGTTCCCGAGTCAAATGGAATAGCTTATTTTACGTTATTCCAACTCATTGCAGGTGATTCCAGGTCAAGTCTTACGCTTGTAATGACTCTTTTAAAGAAGTCTCGTAACAATGAGTCTTTGCGGTTTGTTCCAGACTTCACTTCCAGACTCTATTTGCATGTTTTATTAAACTTGGGCAGATAGAAGCCCCCAAACTGCTTGAAATCAGATGGCTGGAGTCTCGTTATTGTCTGCTGGTATTTGGAAGCGGAAAATTATTGAACAATTTCGTTGTGGTGCGTCGGAGCTGGATGGAATTTCCTCCAAAGGAAATTAGGGCTTTTCAAAAAGGAAAAAGTCGAGCCAGAGGAGGTGGGAGGGGGAACACAAAGAGAAATGACACGCGCAAAAGAAAAATTTATTTCTTTTAAAACTTTTAATTAGATCATACCAATAGTAAATATATATATATATATATATATATATATATATATATATATATATATATATATATATATATATATATATATATATATATATATATATATATATATATAAACCGGGATTTGCTAAAAAAAAAAAAAAAATACGGAAAAGCAAGGAGAATGTAAGTACGTGATTGGTGAATCATATCAGATACTTAGAGATTTAATGAAAGAAATATAAAAGATTGCAGATGAAGCCAAACTAAGAAGAGAATGGAGAGATAATTTACGATCGAGCTTTTATTTCGAGATCAGCGAAGGTCTCTAATGCATGTAAGTTGCAAGTAAATGTAGAGAGAGGGAAGCCAAGGTCGTTAGAACGGCCATTTGCATAGAGGATAGGAAAAGTCGTGAAAGAAGCGGCCATATAAAGAGCGGGATTAGCATAATGTCCTTCCAGTCATAATAGAATTTTTTTTTTATACTAAAGACAAGGCGTTGACTCACAGATCTTTATAGTATAATACTTATAATGGCACTCACAGACTTAATTTCAATATTTTTAAGACACCTTTAATATATATATATATATATATATATATATATATATATATATATATATATATATATATATATATATATATATATATATATATATATATATATATATATATATATATATATATATATTATGTCTCCTCTGCTGGGCAAAGGACCAGAGGCCTACTCATATCCATCTGAGTTGGGGAGCATTCGGAATCTGATTGCTAATGGCTGACGTGACCCGATACACGCTGTTTAAAAGTGTGCAAGTCAAAGGAAGTTGGGAAAACAGATAAAGGGAGTGTATTCCAGACTTTACCAGTAGAGTATATGTACGATTGAGCATAGCGGTTAAGTCTGGGGTCTGAGAATTGGACAGAGAAAGGATGAGACTGTGTAGAAAGTCGTGCGTACTAGTCCTTCTCAATGGAGGAGGTATGTGACATGAGAGTTCAGAAGAGCATTGTTAGTTGTAATAGCGATAGTATAGAGAGAGTGACGCAACAATTCGACGTGAAGACAGAGATTGGAGAGAGTTAGTAAGAGCGGGAGAAAATTAATATATATATATATATATATATATATATATATATATATATATATTATATATATATATATATATATATATATATATATATATATATATATATATATATATATATATATATATATATATATATATATAATTTGTTAATTATGTTACAAATTAATTAAAAGGGGTTTATTTCGCTTACGTTTTTCTTCCGATTCTAATTTTCTTTATTTTTTGTGTATTAGTTCGTAGTTGATTATTTTAATTTTAAAGTATAAATTATATAAACATATCAATATTTTATTAAATTCGTTTTTCAATAGTATAAACAAACAATTGCAATCATTTTCATAACTAACAATAGTAAATGGGGGAGGGAAGTAGCGCTCCCGAGGCGATGAGATTACCCCCCATTGGGTATATGGGATGTTAAGGCTACTTCCCATCTCATCCCGGTGCCCAATGGTTCGTTCCATTTCGCTCTCACCTTCTTCTAAATTGGAGTTAACTCCCTCGGAATCGTGCAAAATCTATCCTTCGTAACACTAAAAACTCCTTTCTCCGTAGAAAATGCAATAATCTTTCTGGTTCCTCTTCTTCATGTTCTATCTGGCATTTTGCAAAAAATGTCAACTCTAACTTTTCTTCTTCCTCTTTCCCCCCTTTAATATCTTCCGACGGCACAACTGCTGTTTTACCTTCTTCTAAAGCTGAACTCTTTGCTCAAACTTTTGCCTCTAATTCAACCTTAAACGATTCCCTAGCTATTCCTCCTCCTTCAACCCCCTCTAACTCAATTATGCCTACAATCAGAATTTCTTCTAAAGATGTCATTTCTGCTCTCTCTGAGCTTAACACTAAGAAGGCGTACGGTCCTGATGGTATTCCTCCTGTTGTTCTCAAAACTTGTGCTTCCGAGCTTGCACCATGCCTCGGTAAACTATTTCGTCTTTGTCTCTCTACTTCGACCTTCAATTCTTGCTGGAAACGTGCGCTCATTCAGCCTGTGCCGAAGAAGGGGGACCCCTCTCAAACCTCCAACTACCGTCCTATTTCTTTGACCTCCGTTCTTTCTAAAGTTTTCGAATCTATCCTTAACAGGAAGATTTGGAAACATCTCAATTCTTCTAATCTTATCTCAGATCGCCAGTATGGCTTTCGTAAGGAACGCTCTACTGGTGATCTTCTTTCCCTTCTCTCTGACTCTTGGTCCTCCGCTCTTCGGCATTTCGGTGAATCTTTTGCTGTAGCGCTGGACATATCGAAAGCCTTCGATAGAGTCTGGCACAAAGCTTTAATTTCTAAACTTCCCTCTTTCGGTATCTATCCTTCTCTCTGTGATCTTCTCTGCTAATTTCCTTTCCGGTCGTTCTATAGCAGCTGTTGTAGACGGCCACCGTTCATCCTTTAAATCTATTAACAGTGGTGTTCCTCAAGGTTCTATCCTATCCACAACACTTTTTCTACTTTTCATTAATGACCTTCTCTCTATTACCTCATCTCCTATCCACTCCTATGCTGATGACTCCACCCTTCATTATTCCTTCCAGATTGAAAGACGTCCCACCCAACAGCAGTTGATAGACTCGAGAAGGGTAGCCTTGGAGCAACTAATTTTTCCATAGGGAAAGAATATGGAATGTACGCCTCCATGCCAGAGAGAATCACCTCGGTAATGCGTTCTGCACACTCCGAGGGACCCCTCCCACGGAAGCAATAATAATCATTCCAAGGGAAATCAAAGAAGTACGACCAGCAAGCTTGCGGCACCGAAGTGCCACAAACGTTTCCTTTCACTAGAACATGGTTGTTTTCATAGCTTCAAAAACTCAATTCCTTCATCTCTCCACTCGACACAATCTTCCACACAACTATGATATCTTCTTCGAAAACACACAACTCTAGCCTTCATCTGTTCTTAATATTCTTGGTGTTTCTTTTTCTCGTGATCTTTCTTGGAAAGATCACATTACTTCTCTTTCTAAACAAGCTTCTAAGAGGTTGGGTGTTCTGAGGCGCCTTCAGAATTACTTCACGCCACCCCAGTTGCTTGCTCTGTATAGGGGTGTTGTTCGCCCCTGTATGGAGTATGCTTCGCACATCTTGGGTGGTTCCACACATACAGCTCTCCTAGAGAAAGTGGAGTCTAGGGCATTTCGTCTCATCAACTCTCCTGCTCTTACTAACTCTCTTCAATCTCTTTCTGCCCGTCGAATTGTTGCGTCACTCTCTCTTTACTATCGCTATTACAACGGACACTGCTCTTCTGAACTCTCTCGTCGCATACCTCCTCCATTGAGAAGAGCTCGAGCGACACGCCTTTCTATACATTCTCATCCTTTCTCTGTCCAACTCTCCGACCCCAGACTTAACCGCTATGCTCAATCTTACATATACTCTACTGGTAAAGTCTGGAACACGCTCCCTTTATCTATTTTCCCAACTTCCTTTGACTTGCATACTTTCAAACGCCGTGTTTCTGGACACGTCGGCCACCATCGACCACGATAATAGATTTTTCCCAACTCAGGTGGAATTTGGTAGGCCTCTGGCCTTTGCCCACCGGAGGAGATAAAAAAAAAAAAAAAAAAAAAAAAAAAAAAGTATAAAGTCTATTATTCATCTTAAAATGTTAATCAAATTTTTGAAATCTCAAATAAAAATGTTACCCCTTAATATTAACTTTAGGAGTGTTTTATTGTTTAGTTCTTATTATTTGGTTTAACTTTATTTATTTAATGTTTTGAGTATTATTTGTTATAATAACTAAGTATTATTTTCTTAAGACAATTTTAAAGGTTCGTTATTAAAATTCATTTATTTATTTTTCTTGTTTATTTTTTAAATTCTTATTTATTTATTTCTTAACTTTTATATTTATTAATATATATATTTATAAGTTATAAATTATTATAAATAAATAGAAATTATTATTGTATAATATTAAATAACGGATTTATTATTTATTTGATTTATCTTAACTATAATATGATATTTTTCTACAATTGCGTGTGTGCCATTCGCAGTTTTACGTGATAGTTTTAGAACGTTTGTTTTATGCGTCTTTGATTTAAATTATTAACATTTATTTATTATTATTTTATTAAATAACATAAATAACTTACAGGTGATATTAATTTATTAGTCGCATTGACCTTTATTATTATATTTATCATATATGCATATATATTTTAGTATATTTTCCAATCAATATTTAGCAGACGGAATGTGTACGCATAGCGGTAAATTTTCATCTATTGTTTTCTTATCAAATGAAACTTTATATTAAAAGTTGGTTCCCTTAATAATTTATTCTAATATAAAACTTAATACTGTAACAGTACTAATTTCATTCCTTTCTTTTATGTAGCTACTGTATCAAAAATGAGCTATATGGTTTAAGTATATAAACTTGTATGCTTTATATTAGTTTCCTCTATTTAAATACACTTGATGTATTCTTTTGTAATTATATGAATATTAATTTTGTTGATAACTTATTTGCTTAAGCTATAGAAATGTTTTTAAGAAGACATCTTTCAGAACTCGTTTTTGGAATATGTCAGACACCAAATTCTGGATCATGAAGAAGGAAGAGGTGTGATACCTTTTGGTTTTAAGGTAGTCTTAGGGCGAGATTTAATCTCGTAGACGTAGGTGTCTATCTAAACATTCTGATAACAGGTGGTCTGTTTAAAGAAAAGGTGTTTTTTCTCTTCTCGCAGATGGTTTATGTAGAGGAAAGGTGGTCTTTTCCCTCCTCGCAGGTGATCTCTGTAAAGGAAAGGTGGTTTTTCTTCTTTCCCTCTCCTATAATGTTAGTAATTACCCACTGTTCATCGTGGTCTGGGCAGTAGAGGTTAAGCATATTTTTCCCTTACATATAAGAAATTTCCACTTAGTTTTATAATTATAGGCTTAATAACGTCCTATCCGAAGAAGCTACCTTATTTTAGATCCAACCACATTATTAGATTTCAAACTTTTTACATATATATATATATATATATATATATATATATATATATATATATATATATATATATATATATATATATATATATATATATATATATATATATATATATATATATATATATATATATATAGTTGGAACGAATTCGCCAACAGTGCCAGTGTCAGGAAGTACTGAGGGAGTAATTGGTCATGCTCTTCCCCGACCATATTTTGAGAAGAAACGGCCCCTCTCATTCTTTGCTGGACATTTTGCTTCTTTTTTATCTAAACTTGTAGTTTTTCAGTACCACCAACTGTTTCCTTGAGTTTTTTTTCAGTGACACTTCCTGATTTTTACTTCCGGTTCTCACGCTCTTTCATGAACTTTTTCTAGCAAAGGCATGTTTCGTCAGACACGTTCGGTTGCTTAGACTACGACCACTTGAGACGAGGGGAGTGCCAGTATCAGCGACAGCTGACACTGAGCGTAAGGTCTCTTTGTAATAACACTTGATAACATTGCAATGTTGTAAAGCACCCTCGGTGATGACGGACACACGTGTGTGCAAAAAAATACACGCATACATGCGCACACATACACACACCTGATTCTGTAACGTCCCGGCACTGGATCATCTTGACACTTCGACGTCATCCGTCCTACATCTTAGAATTGTCCACCTGCTCTTTATGTTATCTTGACCATCTGGATCACGTGGTTTTGAATTTTCCCGCCTTTCTTCATTTTAGAGTCGTCTATTGAACAAAAATCAAACTTTCAAAACTATTTTGACCGAGATTCGAACGCAGGTCCTCATGAATTGAAATCCATAACGTTGCCAACGAGACATATTGGATCATTCCTTAGAAAACAAAATTTGCTCATTTTACGCACAACTTTTTCCCTTCTCCTTCGCATCTTTTTTCCATTAGTGACTTGGAATAATTTATTACTTTATTGATTATATAATCATGATTACTTCATGGATTATATCGTACGAATTTGTTATATAATAATTTATATAAAATTTATAACAATATTTTTTAATTAATAAAGGGAAGGGTCCAGTCTTGAAAATTTTTTTTTATTATTTGAACGATTACCCTGAAATTTGCAGTGTATATGCCTTGAAAGATATTTGGAGTCAAACTTAAAAAAAAAAGTGAATAGCGGGGCCAAACACTGGTCGAAATGACCTGAAAATTGAACTGCATATTTTTGTCCCCAATTTCTTGAAGTTGTGGGAACAGATTTTTGATATCTACTTTAGGAAAAAATTATATGCACTTGAATTTTTTTTTTTTTTTTGAAAAAATAATTTTTTTTTTTTTTTTTTTTTAAAAAAAATTAAAAAAAAAAAAAAAAAAAAAAAAAAAAATTTTTTTTTTTTTTTTTTTTTTTTTTGGCAGGTGTTTAGAGGAGGGGCAGGGCTACAACTTTCTCTCAAAACATCAATAAATGCTATTTGTTCATTTTGAGATAAATTGCCTCTAAAAGTTTGGAAATTTTGAAATTTCTTCGAAAATTGCCCAAATTTGATAGGCTATATCTCGAAATCATCAAATATCACTAAATGATGTATTGAGAAAAAGTTGTAGCCCTGTTCATTCTCTATAAAACTACCAAAAATGAAAAATGTAGGTGTAGTTTTTTTTATAATTTTTTTCCGAAAAGGTAAATTTTTCAAAATGCTAAAAAAAAATCCAACAGTTGGTCAGAAAATTTTATATAACTTTTTTCTAAAATGCAGATAAAAGTCTATTAAAATATTTTTGTAGCTAATGCATTTGTAAATGCATAGTTCAATTTTCAAGTCATTTTGTTGTGGTTTAGCCCCACCATTCATTTGAAAAGAGAAAAAAATTTTATAAAAAAACAACTTTTAAACCGTTTTAGGTACAGAAAAACATTAGGAATCGAGTTTTTATCAGAGGAAAAATGGCATATACCCTGAAAATTTCAGAGTAATCGGTCGAAAATTAAATTTTTTTTTCAACATTTCACCCTTTCCTAATATAACTATTGTCACCATAAATTTCTTTTTTGTATTATTATTATTATTATTATTATTATTATTATTATTATTATTATTATTATATATTATTATTATTATTATTATTATTATTATTATTATTATTATTATTATTATTATTATTATTATTATTATTATTATTATTATTATTATTATTATTATTATTATTATTATTATTATTGTTATTGTTGTTGTTGTTGTTGTTGTTGTTGTTGTTGTTGTTGTTGTTGTTATTCTTGCTCTTGTTCTTGTTCTTGTTGTTGTGGTGGTTGCTGTTGTTTTGCTGATGCTGTTGTTGTTTTGTTATTATTATTATTATTATTATTATTATTATTATTATTATTATTATTATTATTATTATTATTATTATTATTATTATTATTATTATTATTATTATTATTATTTTATTATTATTATTATTATTATTATTATTATTATTATTATTATTATTATTATTATTATTATTATTATTATTATTATTATTATTATTATTATTATTATTATTATTATTATTATTATCTATTATTATTATTATTATTATTATTATTATTATTATTATTATTATTATTATTATTATTATTATTATTATTATTATTATTATTATTACGATGTCAAATATTTCTCCGATAGCAGAGCACATTCACAAACACTTGATATAAATAAATTAATATATGCGACAAAAAGTGTCGGGTAACTTTTTATTATTCCACAGATATGTATTACAATGTATTGAGATAAGGAGATGCCAAACACTACTTTTATACTTAATATATGCTACTTCGAATTATCAAAGAACCTTTTAAATACTTAATACATAAAAAAAATTGTACACAGCATTGAGTTCCATACTAGTCGTTTTTATATATTTAGTAAGCATATATCCAGTATAAAGTTCAACAAACTCCTTTACTTCCTATATTTAACATACCTCTAGACATCTTCTAATAAGAAAGTACAAAATAAACATATTTCTGTGACGTCATAGCTATGTGGATTATATTTGTTTCAAAGCTAACCAACATCAAAGTCCTGATATTTCACGTTTATGACTCATCTCATGTGAAGTATAAGAACTATCTGCTTACAGTATCTGATCCACTTGTTTCTTATACGCGATGCCAATCTATGAAGACACTTAATGCATTTATAAATAAAAACTATCTCATTAAATAACAAATCATTACCTTAATGTGATTTTATTCATACGAAGACATCATTAGCCGATATTATGACACATAATTTCTATCTCACGACTGTATTTCTTTAATGGCACCATGATGCTGCATTTATCTCCTAGAATATTTATTCCATTTTCTTCAAGCTGTAACCTAACTTTATTTTTAAACTATCTCATTTTACATATTCTATATTTCATTTAAGCTATGACATTTAAAAAAAAATTTATACTATATTATTTTATATTTTATTTTTATTTCACGCTATAAAATTTGTAATTTTTATTTTTAACAAAACTTTTTTAAGAATTATTTTTAAGAGAAAAATTTTGTTTTTTAAGGAATAATCCAGTATGGTTCATTGATAACGTCATGGATTTCTATTCATGAGGACCCGATTTCGAATCTCAGTCTCGATAGTTTTGGAGGTTTGATCTTCATTCAATAAACGGCGATAAAAAGAAGTCAAGAAGAAAGGCAGGAAAATTCAAAACCACGTGATCAAAATGATGGAAACCAGATGGCCAAGATAGTGGAAAAGTAGGTGGTCAGTTTCAAAATAGCAGAGGTTTGACGTCATGGCGTCAATATGACCTAGTGCCGGGACATTACAGAAGCAGGTGTGTGTGTATGTGCATGCATGTATGGGTGTGCTTTTTGCACACATGTGTGACGTCATCACCGAGGGTGCCTTACAACATTGCAATGTTGCCAAGTGTAACTGCAGTAAGGTCTAACCCTCAGTAAAGCTGTCACTGACACTGGCTCTCTCATCGTCCACAATGGTCGTGGCCTAAGCAAGTTTACTATAAGAAACTAGAAAAGTTGAAAAATTCTAGAAAAGGCTAGAAAAAGCTCATGAAAGAGAGTGGAAAGCATAAGTAAAAACCACAACTGCTACTAAAAACTGCAAGTGCTACCGAAAACCACAAGTTGAGATAAGATAACCTTAAAAATTCCAACAAAAGACTGAGAGGACGGTTTCCCCCTTAAGGTATACTTAATTTCTCCTCAAATTATGGTCAGGAAAGAGCATGACTAATTGCCCCTCAGGGCCACCTGGAACTGGCACTGTGTCGTCGAATTCGCTCTCCTACTGTATATATATATATATATATATATATATATATATATATATATATATATATATATATATATATATATATATATATATATATATATATATATATATATATATATATATATATATATATATATATATATATATATATATATATATATATATATATATATATATATATATATATATATATATATATATATATATATATATATATATATATATATATTGGGTCAAAGGTTCAAGATCATCTTTCTAAAGTTACATAGTTTGTTTAGAGAATTATGCGTATAGAATAATACTGAACGAAGTAAAAAAGAAAAAACTTGATTTTCGGAATAATATTTCAGTATTTTTTTAAAGTAAATTTAAAAGAAATTTAAAAAATTATTTTTAATTAAAATATGTGGTGAAGCAACACATCTTTCGGTATAAAGTACTTTCGGCAGTTAAATGGAAATTTATGTATTAAAGGGAAAAAAAATTTAATTTGGATAAAAGGGATGGTTATTCGATGGTCAGGACAAATGAAGAATAGTTCTTCGCATGGTTCTAGAGGCTGGGAACCCTTTTTGACCTTTTTTTTCTCTTCCCACATACGGTTGCATGAATATGAATACTTTCTGCAGTCGACACCACCCAGCATCATGAGGGATATGATGCAGAGATATATATATATATATATATATATATATATATATATATATATATATATATATATATATATATATATATATATATATATATATATATATATATATATATATATATATATATATATATATATATATATATATATATATATAAGCAAATTTTCCTGTATTTTAATTATAAATACAAAGAAAATAGCAGCAATTATAGGAAAATTCATTTCTTAATTTCACAGTATAAATTAGAAGTTTTTTTTTTGTTTATTAATAAATATTTTATAGTTAAAAATACTGCAAAATGTGAGAAACAAATTAACATTGAAAATTTTAAAACCACAGTTTCTTTTTAAGCCATGTTCGAGTTCAGGCCAAAATGACAAGCGAAATCGATTAATTATTTTTAATCGATGCATCGATAAAAATATCGATATAACAATAGCGAAAATTCAATTCAGTTTTAGTAAAGAAGAAGGATGGAAAAAAGAAAGCAGGTTAGCAGTGAAATAAAAAGCTTGAAGGATCTATTAAAGGTATTCTCGACTTTCCGGGAAAAGCAAATTGAAACAAAAGTAGAATTAAATAAAAAAAATAAAATAAAATAAAATAAAAAAAAACAAATAAATAAAAAAAAACGTGAATAACTTGCAAAAACAAGACATTTGTTAGCAAGGGAATCAGAAGTTAGGAGTGAAAAATTACTTTGAAGGGAAGACCGAGATCGCTGCTGACGATGCTGCGAGGGAATATGAAAAAGAATTGAAGGGAATTTTTATTTTATTTTTTATATTCATTTGGATCTGCTTAGTTCTCTCACCAAGGATTAATAGAAGGCAAATAAGAACTGGAGCCTTATAATAATAATAATAATAATAATAATAATAATAATAATAATAATAATAATAATAATAATAATAATAATAAAAACAAATAAATAAATAAGATGTAACTAGATTTTTTTCCTTCTTTCATAGTTGCAATCTAGTAATTATAATTAATTTTGTTTTGTAAAAAGTCTTTGTAAAAACAACACTCACATGTATTCTCTCTCTCTCTCTCTCTCTCTCTCTCTCTCTCTCTCTCTCTCTCTCTCTCTCTCTCTCTCTCTCTCTCTCTCTCTCTCTCTCTCTCTCTCTCTCTCTCTCTCTCTCTCTCTCTCTCTCTCTCTCTTCATTCCTCTACCTATCTATCTCATTCTTACATTATCATTATGAAATAATTTCACAATGCTAAATATAAATCGAGGCTTGCATTAAGTAATTGAATGTTTTGAAATTTAAATTGTATTTTTTTCAGCAGTTTGTCTAAAAGAAAAATAGAAATATATATATATATTATATATATATATATATATATATATATATATATATATATATATATATTATATATAATATATATATATATATATATATATATATATATATATATATATATATATTAGGGTGGGTTAAAAATAATTTCAAAAAATACTGTGTGCACGGACGTCAGGATGATGTAACATTATATGTCAAATTATATGGTTGTGAAACCCCCTGCCACTCGCACAATATCCCCACCCCTTGAAAAATTAGAAAAATAAATAACAATACGTCTTCTTTCTCTTAACATTAGCTCAGAGGATGATAATAAGGTATAAAACATATTCTTACATACGTACAAATCAAAGACATCCTTACAAATACCCTTCACAATCCCCTATCCCCCCTCAATTTTAAGGGAAAATGAAAAAGAAATCCATAATACTTATAAATTTCATCCTATTATTTTTACTTTAAAATATATGAAATATATGAAATACCACCAAAACTTCTGCAAGTGCTCCGTAGTTATATACGAACAATGAGTGTGCAGTAAGAACGACCCATGACCTTGGATAAGCGTATGCGAGAGGTGGCTGAAGTTGAGGATTTAGGATTGGCGATGGCATATGCAGACGATGCGGCAATACTGATTAGCGATAGAGATATGTTACAGAGAGCACTGGGGAGATGTAAGTGGGTGCTGCATAGAGAGGGTCTGATGATAAATGATAAAAAGACTAAGGTGATGAATATTGGAAGGGTGCTGGAGAAGCTTAACATCGAACTTGAAGGTGCCAAAATAAAGGAGGTGGAAGGGTTTAAATATCTGGGAGTCACCGTGAGTGCCAATTGCGAGATGAGGAGGGAGACAGAAGAAAGAATAAGCTGTTTTTCAAGGGGAGTGAGACAATTATACTACCTGCTGAAGAGCAGACATGTCCCGAAGAAGGTCAAGATCTTGATATATACATCAATTCTCTCCCGATCCTGCTGTATGGTTCGGAGGCCGGGACCCTTACGACGAAAACGAGAAGTAGGATCGTGTTCACGAAGATGTGAATGCTAAGGATTGTTGACTGGAACAACGAAGTGGGAAGGGCGAATAAATGAGGAGACAAGGGGGAAACTGAGAGTGGAACCCATTGAAAACTTGATAGAAAAACAGCAACTGAAATGGTATGACCATGTGAAGAGAATGGATGAAGAGGAGGTACCCTGCCAGATTCTACAACTGGTTCCCAAAGGGTAGAAAACCTGTAGAAAGACAACGGAATAGATGGAAGCACGAAGTTGCGGCTGCGATGGAGAAAAGGGGACTATCTATGGAGGAGGTGGAAGGTGTGGGATTGTACCGTGACAGTTCGGCTTGGAAGTGCTTCGCAAACGACAGGGTGTTAAAGCCCTACCGACGGCGCTTGATGGTGATGATGATGAATTTTATATATATATATATATATATATATATATATATATATATATATATATATATATATATATATATATATATATATATATATATATATATATATATATATATATATATATATACGTTAGGTATGGTTATAATTAAATTATAAAAGAAAGTTATTAACATGCAAATTTCAAAAAATAAGCCCCCCCCCCCAAAAAAAATGAGTGAGCTTCTTAAAATTTTCCTTTTTATAAATTTAAATAGTTATTGGGAGCAGTGTTTTTTGTTGTCGAATTCCTTAAGTCTGTATTACATTCATAATATATTCATGTCCAGATTTCAAGCTGGAAGGGGCAACTTAAAATTTTATAGAATTTACAGAGAAAGAAACAGACATATTAAACTAGAAACATTTATATAAATAAGGAAATAATTAATATTTAATTAATTTTTATTTTATTAATACTACCTATAGAATATCAAATACAATTTGAAAAGAAGAAAATTTACAGTTTGGAACAGTTGCAAATAATTGCTATTATTAAAAAAGTAATTTCCTTTAGTTCATGGCAAATTTCTCAACTACTGGTTGAATAAAGAAATCATAATTGTCAAACACATAATTTTCGGTGTGCACCCATTATAGCCAGCCCGTTTAACCTGTCCTCTCCCATAATGCTTCGTAGCTAAGTCTTGGTTCTTCACAAAGTACTGAAAGAGCACTCTGCTGTACTGTTGGTGCATTGCTGAGTGAGTAGTATTAGCAGAACCTTTTCGTCACCGGAAAGAAAGATTCAGTCTCCTTTAAGACTTGGGAGACGACAAAATCTTTTAGTTCTTCACTACTTAGTTACTTTTCCTTCCAAATATTGTACCAAAGTTCCAGTTATGTTTCTAGATCATCTAAATGATAAAAGTTGCAAAATTAAGCTGCCTTTTCCTTTTATCATCGACTGTCACGAGTAACATGTGGAAAGGATGTAAATATATCAATGCAGAGGTAGGTGTATTTTCAGTAGAAACAGGTAATTCTAAAGAAGAGGTTACATAGAAACCAAATACAGAATTATTAAGAATCTTCTCCAGAACTCAGTGGGATTTTCTGCTGGATGGTTGCTGCGGTGCTGCAGCCTACCAACAACCCGTAGTATATTTAGATCCAGTCCCAGTTGCTCAGCGATTTTATTAGCTTCATTTAACATTTCACCTATGATTGTTTTCATAATTACGATGGTAAATAACCATTTCCACAATGCGTTGAATGTGCTGCGAGGTTTTGACGATATCAAAGGTCTTGAACTGGAGAGCATTCACAATTGACTCTAACACCACAGAGTGCCAAAGCCATAATGAATGAATACACCTGAAAGGCGCTTTTCCTTGTGGAGGAATTTCCTTTGAATTAAGAAATGGGTTTCTAACATTTGTATTATTCGTACAAAGTGCTCTTTCAATACTCTGATACACTTATGTTTTTCAGACCTTCTGGTCTGGCATAAACTTGGAATGTTTGGCATTAATTTTCTTCTCAAGACCGACTAGCAGAAAACGTTATAATTGTCCTTTGTGGATTTCAGGTATTGTGTTCAAATCACTTGCTACTAGATTTAGTTTGTGTTAAGAGCAATGAAAGAACAATGCTTTTTTACACTTTTGCCGCAATATTGCTTGGACCCAAACTTCTTTGCCAGACATCGTAGAACAGTTATAAAAACCGAAGCCCAAGCAATTCTTGGGATCCTGTTCTTCTCTAGTGAACAAAATCGTCAATAGCTTTCGCAATGACTTTTTGCGTCAAGCGCTTCCAGTTCTACAAAGCTAAATAAATTCCCTTTTGATTTTATCTGTCTCTTTTTCGAAATACCGTAACCCTCTTTGTAACTGTTCCTTTCCTGAAATATCAGCGGTTTCATCTGCTAGTAAGCTATACACGAACTCTTCCTTGACCTTATTAACGATGCTTTAATTCATAGTAGTACAACAGGAGGAAATGATCTCAAATCAGAATCTGAACTAATTGGTATGTGGCATTTTCCTTCCCATGTTCAGAATGATTTTTCAGTGACTGATCTCAAGCATCAATTCGTAAACGGCACAAATCATTCAGCACCCCTTCGTCATGATGCATACTCCAAAGAGATGAATCATGCGTATTAGAAAATATCACATGAAATTATTGAAAATAATTACTTTTTATTTTTTTCTACGGTTTTCCTAGAAAACTGATTAATTTGGATGTCTACCGGCCCGTCCTGTATGAACAACCTTGCAGCTTCAACAAAAGCTTTATGCCACTCTTTGTTTGTATGTCCCTTACAAACCTCATGAATATCTTCATATTTAGTGAAGGGTTTTATTATTAAAGAGCCCAGAACCTCTCTGACCTAACTTTTATTTGGAAGAAATAAAATACAAAACTTGCAAAATGCTCCCTTTACGCGCATGTAATATACCAGCCTAGAGAATATGTTTCGATGTTTTGATGATTGAATTTCTTCTTTAATAAGGTAGTATCTTCCAAAAAATCATAGGTCTTCGGTGGAATCCAACAATCTTTCCGAAACTGTTAATTTTTCACAGTCGAAATCATAGTTGACTGTTCAACGAATATGCCAAATGTCATTTTCGTGAATGTCATCCACTGAAAAGCAAGCACAGAAATCTGGCTACATATCTTGACTCGTCAAAAAACTGGGTCTTGGTTCTTCATCATGCGAAGTATGCGTCAGTATTATTATTTTTAAAATTCGACATAATAGAAGCAAGTCAAGTCAAATCTAGATAGATCAAGTAAGGTATTTATTTTGTTATTTCAAGCAAGCCAAGTAGGGTCAGTTTTACAATAGGAAAAACGCTTTGTAAACCCTCACTAAGAGTAATAGCTTCTAGGGGGGTAACTGCCTCCTGTCACCCTGCCACTCCCCCTGACGAGGCCCATGCTCATGTTTATTTTCATATCCAATTCTAACTTGTGATGCTTGTGTAACTACATTTACTGCATGTTCTACACTCTGGCCGTGGCATTGTATCAAATCAGTGCTAATTGGCTCATTTACGAAGTGTTTTATTTCGTCAATTGTTAAATATTTTAAAACAGGTGGCTGGGTAAGTTTTTCCTTTTCCCAATCAATCATGTTTGAATGATCATCTGCACTAAAATTTAATGTTTTGGACAGTTCAAAAACTCTTGCTTTGGAATTCTTTGCTCTTACTTGAATAATTCGTTGAATACCTAAATCTCTTATCTCTTTTCGTGTGTCCACTAACATTGCAAGTAATACATTCTCAGGATGAGCAAAGTACGTGCTGTTTCTTAGGACACTCTCCATAACCAAGTCATTTTTTTTGTCCACATCTTTAAGAAGGTATATCAGGTACCAAAAATTACGTTCACCATTAGTTGCCTTTATGACTATCCAGAACCACCTTGGTGCTTATGCTTTCATTATTATATTTACTAGGTTTTGAAGAGCTTTGCTTCGATGTTTTATGGAAACGTATAACCGCAAAATCCTGTTTGCTTTTGTTATCCATCTGGCATGATGAGGGGTGCCTGGGGATTTCTTGGCTAATGATGGCGATATATTCCCTGATTTTATACTAATACACATTTCATACAAATATTTTTAGTCAATGCTAATTTACTTAACGATGTCTTCGGGGATTTTTTTTCAAGGTTGCTGTCTACAAGTTGAAAATTAACTATTTCCAGATTATTTACATCTTCTTCAATTTTATTTCAAATGTTATCCTTAAAAGTTTTTGGTCTTGATGTTTGTCCATCAATAGCCACTGATGAATATTTCAGTCAGTCTCAAAACTCCACTAAGTCTCCCAGTGTTAACTGGAGTCCCATCGCAAAGGGAAACCTCGCTATTAGAATCAATAAAGAAAGTTATTATTTCCTCAGTAATACATCGGGTCTTGGCAGAATCTAGTGTAACATGAGTCATGTAAATATCAATTGGTTCTTCCAATTCAGATCCATCTTTTCTGCCATCAAATTCAATTCATTCAATTTTGTGTGTTTTCTAATTTCATTCTGATGGCATTATTTTGCCAACAAATCTCCTCTCCCTTTCAACTTTTTTTCTATCCAACGTATTACTTTCATTCGGTATCTCCATATCCTTTAATGATGCATTGACTATAGCAGCAGTGGCAATATAGCTTACACGAAACCTGTCAGCTGCCATCGCTAAATGTTTATGCACAAATCTATTCCAAGAATTTTCCCTAAGTTCAAATTTTGGAAGAAATTCTTCATCATTTCCGCTTTTCTATATTTCCAATGTTTCTCCTTCCATAACATAGAAATTTAATCCTGTATTGGTTGAAAAGCCACAAATTTCTACGGCTAGGGTACTGTTACTGCTGCTGATACAACCCCTACTCTTGCCGTGACTTACAATAGACTGAACATTTAACCTTTCCGATTTTTCTTGCGTCCTTCTTCTCGCACCTGTTACTGCTTTATCAATTGTCCCAAGTTAATTTTTCCTTTTGCTCTTGACCTACAAAAGATTCTCATTCAATAATAGGTATTCTAATTTTGCATCTGCAATTACTTATTTCCAGTTTTTTATCATAACAGTTGCATGTGCAAATGTCAAACACTTATCAAATGATTTTACGTCACTTTCAGACTCATCCTTTCGTCTGTTTCGTGGGATCTTATTTAGTTTTTAAGACGATATATATATATATATATATATATATTATATATATTATATATATATATATATATATATATATATATATATATATATATATATATATATATATATATATATATATATATATATATATATATATTATATATATATATATAATATATATAATTTTTTTATTATATTTTTTTTTTATTATTATTATATATATATATATATAGATATAGATATAGATATATAGATATAGATATAGATATAGATATAGATATATATAGATATATAGATATATAGATATATATATATATTAGTGATGGCATCCGCATCCGCATCCGCATGCGAGGATGCGGAGCATCCGCACAAAAATCAACATCCGCATCCGCATCCGCATCCGCATCCGCATCCGCATCCGCATCCGCATTTTCGAAAAATCAACATCCGCATCCGCATCCGCATCCGCATCCGCACTTTCGGAAATTCAACATCCGCATCCGCATCCGCATCCGCACTTTCAAAAATTCACATCCGCATCCGCATCCGCATCCGCACTTCTATAAAATTCGATATCCGCATCCGCATCCGCTTCAAAATTCGACAACGCATCCGCATCCGCATCCGCAAATTAGAAAATATGACATCCGATCCATCACTAATATATATATATATATATATATATATATATATATATATATATATATATATATATATATATATATATATATATATATATATATATATATATATATATATGCGAATTGTAGATCAAGAGTGAGGGTGAAGAGAGAACTATCGGATTGGTTTAGCATAGGAGTGGATTGAGACAGGGGTTTGTAATATCTCCATGTTATTTAATCTATTGATGAATGGTTTACTTAGAAAAATGGAGAGAGAGAGGGAAGAGTATTACGTTGAAAAATATGGAGGGTGAATGTGAAGTGAATGTTTTACTTTTTGCAGATGATGCGGCATGTGTTGGTGGCAGAATCTGGAGAAAAGATGAGAATACTTGTGAGAGAGTTTGAAGGGAAATGTGCAAACAAGAGATTGAAATTCAATCCAGCGAAGAATAAAGTTATGAGGATTGGAGGTGGGGATGAGGAAATGTGGAGGGAGGAATTGGTTTGTAGAAGTGTGAGAATGGAAACTTGAGGAGGTGAATGAATTCAAATATCTAGTAATGTTGGGTGAAAGGTAAGGGTGGGACGGAAAAAGAAATAAAGAACAGAGTGGTAGAAGGAATGAAAGTATTGGGGGGCCTAAGAAAAGTATGGAAGAAAGGAAAAATTTCGAAAGAAATAAAGATAAGCATGTTTGAATGTATGTGTTCACCTCATGTATTGTATGGGTGTGAAACATAGATGATAAGTGCTCGGTCGAGAAAAAGTTTCAATGTCTTTGAGATGAAAGATTTGAGAGCGATATATAAATTGAGAAGGATTGATAGGATTAGAAATGAAAGAATAAGGGGGATGTGTAAATGGAAGAAAGGTGTAATTGATAGAGAGGAGGAGGATGTGCTAAAATAGTTTGGACATATGTGAAGAATGAATGAGGACGGAATGGTGGGCAAGGTACTTAGATTCCATGTGGATAGAGGTAGGGATAGGGGAAGGCCGAAGTGGAGATGGATGGATGGAGTGAGAGAGATTTTGATGGAAGGAATTTGAGTTTAGACGAGGGTAGAAGATTTGTGGGGACAGAGATGGAGGGAGGTGGTGAAAGCGTTGAAAGGTAAGAATAGTTATGTTTGTAAGGGAATTGTAGCGGGCACCACCTCACGAAAGTGGGAAAGGTGATAGTGAAATATATATATATATATATATATATATATATATATATATATATATATATATATATATATATATATATATATATATATATATATATATATATATATATATATATATATATATATATATATATATATATATATATATATATATATATATATATATATAATTAACATCCGCATCCGCATCCGCATCCTCATCAAAATTAACATCCGCATCCGCATCCGCATCCGAACTTTCCGAAAATTCAACATCCGCATCCGCATCCGCATCCGCACTTTCGAAAATTCAACATCCGCATCCGCATCCGCATCCGCATCCGCACTTTCGAAAATTCAACATCCGCATCCGCATCCGCATCCGCATCCGCACTTTTGAAAATTCAACATCCGCATCCGCATCCGCATCCGCAAATTGGAAAATATGACATCCGATCCATCACTAATATATATATATATATATATATATATATATATATATATATATATATATATATATATATATATATATATATATATATATATATATATATATATATATATATATATATATATATATATATATATATATATATATATATATATATAGTATAATATGAAAATAGTTAGTACGTCATAAAATCTGATTGAAAAGTACCAACTTTAACAACACTAATATTTAAAATTGCGATAGTACACTTTGTTATTGCTTCATCTACGTGAAATTTAAAAAAAAAAGTTTCTAGCATTAAATAAAAGCAAATACTTTATTTCATAAATATGCAATTTTTTGTATACTATTCAGCAAAATAGATTCAGTAAATTGTAAATCAATAAAATGAAAAATATTTACTCTAAGGGAAGGTTTAGTAAAAAAAAATAAAATGATAAAAAAAGAATAAAATAAATTATTTACAGACAAAAGCTGAATCACAATTATCAGAAAATTTTAACATTTTTTTTGTGCTACATTTTATAATATGGCTTTATCCTCGATTTCATAAGAGTTCTTTTCCGTGTAGTTAAAATATTCCTGATGATATTTTTAATGGCGCAAATTTCGAAAAACTTTTTTGAAAATTTAAAATTTGAACAGTATTTACTTCTTTTTAAAAAAAAAAATGGAGAACATTATATAAATCTCAATCAACATCTCTTTCCCTCTCAATCTCCCCGGAAAAAATTTAACCTTCACATTATTTCATAAATTTAACCCATGCAAGTTTGTCGATGTATTTTCTAAAGAAAATTTCAATAATTTAATAAATTTCAATAAATTCTCATTTAATGAAGACTAAATCCAACGAAGA
>SEYY01001604.1:0-2500 GCA_009176605.1 Armadillidium nasatum | reverse complement strand
GAAATTATAATAAGCTCTATTGAGCACACAATAATTGAAAATGAATACAGAAGACATTACTTCAGTATCCTCACTTCTTCAAGAAATGGAAACTTCTATCTCCAGTGACGTGGAGATAGTAGAACAGACCCTCCAACCTGAGGAAATGAAGAAAAAAATTGAAGAAGTAAAGGAGAAGTTATCCCCTCTCAAGATAATGAGAGGAGTATCAAAAAGGAAAGTTACTATCCTTTTCAAACAACTATTGGAAATTATGCAAACAGACGGAAGTAATTCACCTCTCATATCGTCTATGTTGGAAGAAGTATCGTCAAGACTTCTAGAGGTGCGTCAATATGACGGAGAAATAGAGGCATTAATATGTTCCTCTGGTCTTATCAAATATGACAACATCTTGCTCAATGAGGAGATAGTGAGTGCGTCTCACTATCATCTACAACAGCAGAAAGTTATGAGCAAGTTTCATTCATCTAATGGAAAAGCATCTCGCCATTCGTCAGCCTCCGGCTCAAATTCACAAGAGAACTTAGAGAACCAGTCGGAGGTAAAATCCATATTGAGAGGATTAGCCGTCAAGCAAGAGGTCAAAATACCTGCTTTAAAGTGTAAAACTTTTTCAGGAGAATCTGACCGTTTCCAATTTCGATCGTTTTTACTTTCTTTTGAAAATGTCTTCGGAAGTCGGCGAGACTTAAGTGACGCCGCCAAACTTCAATATCTAAAGTCTCATCTATCAAGTATGGCATTAAAAGATGTAGAACATCTTCCTAATGTGGACGACAACTATGAAGTTGCTCTCCAAATTTTAAAAGATTTATATCTTGATGTGCCTTTTATAATCGATTGTCTATTTCATAAAATAGACACAGCTCCTGTCATAGACAACAAAAATCTTGAGGCAGTTAGAGCTTTCATATCTGAAGTTCGAGCACATTTACATGAACTTAAAGAATTCGAATTAGATTTTATGGAGGAGGGTTCAGCAGGATGTAAACTTTTGAGCCATATCGTGGTGGATAAATTGCCCTCAAGCTTCCTAAGGGAGCTGAAAATCGAGACAAAGATAGAATATCCTTCTATCAACATCATCTTGGATAATTACCATATGATTTTAAAATCTATGGAAAGAATCAGAGGGAAGAATCCATCACATACATCTACGTTTAAAAAATCTTCAACTGGAAAGAAAACATCATCTTTTCAAAATTCCACGTACTCCAGACACGAGAACACCACATCTCCAAAAAAGTCTAGTATTTCTTCGAAATCATCATCTGTAAAGTGCAAATTGTGTGATGGTGCACATTTTATGTCGTCTTGCACCATCTATTCGAATCCAGCCTCCAGAAAAGAGCGCTGTATTGAATTAGGACTATGCTCTAGCTGCTCCAGCACAAAGCATAAATCTAAGCAGTGTCCTGCTAAGCGATATGGACTTAGCCGCCCTTGCTTTTACTGTAAAAGCAAGAAACATATCTCAGCCCTTTGCACATCGAAAACAAATGAAAAAAGGAAGAATGATCAACATCGTAGACCTGATGACACACCTACTCCTTCATCTTCTCTTGCACAAACTGGGGAGGATGAATCACAACAAAGTCATCTATGTATCAACACAGGATCAACTCCTTCTGGCAACATTCTTCCAACCATCTCCCTTAAAGTGAAAAGAGGGAATAAAATTCAAGAAATAAGGGCTCTTCTAGATTTTGGATCTCAGAGAAGTTACTTCAAAGGAAGTGTCATGGAGAAGCTTGGAGTAAATATTGCTTCTCTTCCTCGTCAAAATACCACTGTAAAAACTTTTCTGGGAGAACAAACCAGAACAATGTACTCCATTGATCTGGAATTGAATTTATGTTGTGGGTCATATACCCAAATTCCAGCTCTTGTAGATCCCAAACTTGACGTCGGTTTTGAAGTCAAAGGATTGATGGGAGCTGAATACAATATAAGAAGAAATAATTTTAAGATGGCAGATCGATTCTATCAAGGAGGCCGTCATGGTGACTTTGTAAACAATGTAGAATGTATTCTGGGAATAGACGCTCTATATCTCATGAAGCATTTTAAAGTAGTCAATTGTTTAAGAGGGAGTGCTATTGATTCTTGCCATGGTTTCGTTCCATTCGGACCAGTTCGTAATTTTTAACTCCTTCTCAAATTGAAGTCATATTTGGAGAAGAAAATTCGAATAGTCCTCAAAGAAAGAGGACCTCCTGACAACCAAAAGATTCCAGCTTGTTGTCTCCATCTCTTCTCAAATCTGTCAAAAAAATTCCCGAAAACATCGTTAATCTCATAGTGGATCCATCTCCTTCCTATTTCGATCCTTTGATTCATACTCACTCAGACTTGGAACTTGATGTCGGCATAGAAAACATCTATAAATTGGAATCCATTGGAATAAATGAAGAAGCTGACCAAGGTTCCATCGATACCATCTTCGAAAGTAGATTCCATGAGAGTATTGAATATAAGGAAGGTAAGTATCATGTTG
>SEYY01001603.1:7500-12500 GCA_009176605.1 Armadillidium nasatum | reverse complement strand
GAAATCCAGAACTTCATTCCAAACACCCGGATCGGAATGCAATAAATGAGATGAAATGTTGAACCTTTTAAAAAAGTGGAATGTTATGGGTGTAACAAAATAATCGGCTTCTTTGTCCAAAAAAGAATGAATTTCTATCAATGCTATTTTAGCTGTAACTATCCTATCATCTTGTACGTTTTCTTCCTCAAGTTCAATGAACTTGCTTAGCTCATCTTTACTACAATAGCTGTTTTGCTCAAATGACAAAAGCTATGCAGCCAAACTTATTTTGATTTGTTTGTCTAAAGTTTTATATATATAAAAAAAAAAGGGAAAGCACTTTCTCTTGGTTCAAATACCACAAATGATTTATACGTTTAGACAACGCCACATTTTGCTCAAAAGACAATAGTTTTGCAGCCATGTTTATTTTGATCTGTTATGTCTAAAGTTTTATAAAAAAAAAGAAAGCGAAAACTTGCTCTGGATTCAAATACCACAAATGATTTATAAATAAGACAATGCCACTTTTAAAATGTTTCCATTAATTTTTCATAATTAATTAATGTTTTAAACTACTGTAAATCTTGGTTGGGGGCCAGTGTAGTTTTAGGAGCATAAAACAAAACTTTGACCTAAAGATTACTTATAAGTAAATATTTCTGATGACATCTATCTCGGAGTCACTTAAAGAAAATTGATCCCTGACAACAAAAATTTTTATGGAGTAAATCGCTTTTGCCACCCACCTGGCGTGATGAATGGCACCTAGCGCTCTGAAAGAAATATTTTCTGGAGCAACACAACCTAAAAATATCAAACGCAACTTTAAAAATTCTTTATAATCTTCTCTGGGCTGATACCTTGGTCTTTGTAATCCTGTCTGAAATCTTTTAAAAATATCAGGCTGAAGGGCCATTAGTTGAACCAATTTTGCAATCAAAATCTTCCTTCAGTATTACCTCTGAAATGTGGTGGCGACATGCCAAGTATAAAAGATATTTTTCAAATGATTGTTCTAATAAAAAAGGTTCCTATTAAATGACCAGTATTGACAGAAGTGTTGTCAAAACACATTGCTTATATTTTTTCTACTGCCCTCCTTTTTACTACTTCAAAAAAGTAGTCTTTGTCTGAGTACGAACCTTATTATTTTTAATATAAGGAACTCCTATCAACTGCTCTTCATTCAATATATTTAGAAGGAATTTCCTTTCCCAATGTAGGACAACACTTTGAAAATCTGAATTTTCAAACCTATTTTAAATAATTTGCACTCTTTCCTCTCGAAATTTATATCTGAGGACTCTTACGGCAGACCTATTGATTTCTAACTTCTGTGGATCTTGCCCTTATGCTTCGGCTGTAACAAAAACAATCGTAACATCGTCTGAATCCGAAACATTACATCTATCTAACAGCACTAACAATTTCTCTGTGATAATTTCTTGATTTCTCGGCAGAACCTTCTTTTCTTCGGTTGTGATGTGTCTATTATTGTGACCTGAAAGTCCTCATGATCCTTCTCTTCTGTGTCCTTGTTTCTTTGTGATTCCTCTTATTCTGAAGTGCTGCCTGTGCCTAACACTTCCATTTCTGCAACTTTGTCATCTAGAAAACGACAGGAAAAACGATTTAAAATATAAAAGAAATAGAGCAATTTGGAAACAACAAACATATTGTTTCTAGGAACAAGGGTACCAAGGGGCTATGTAGGTACAACATAGATCCAGTGATTTAATACCAATACATTTAAAACTACAATCTTGTCTTACCTACAGGTTTCAGTTTTTATTTTTCTAATCTGACAGTCTCAGTTGCTTTTCTATGTGTTCCTCGTTCTTCTGCTCTTAGGAATTTTATAACAACTCATCCCATGCAACCAGTAGGTCCCATTGAAGGAATAAAAACTGTCTGTTTTCTTCCTTTGTGTTCTTCTGCAAGTATTTGTGTGCTATATCAAACAGATCATCAAGACTTGACTTAAAAGCTTTCCACTTTCTTACTTTGAGCTTGACGTACGCTTCTGGTTGCATTTTTTGCAGTTTTCTCCATTCCTCGTGAAGTTTTCCAAGCTTCAAAACAGTCTCTCAAATGTTTGGTACATTCTTAGCTTTGTCTAAAAAGTACAACTTACTGGAATGTGAGCCTTACAGCACCTATGGTTTCTTGCTTAACTTGACGTTTATTGTAAAACGAACTGCGTAAAACTTTACCATTTAATGGCTACTTACTGCCAGTAATTTAATGAGACGTATATCCAACCAGAAAAATATTATCTTTCTACCTTGAACTTAAACCACTAATAGCTCTAGAAGTTGAAGTTGAAGGTTCTGAATCCATTATTACATACAGCCTTGGAAAACAAGAATATAATCTTTATAAAAATATACAAATTATACATTTAAAAAACTTATATTGAAACATTACTTTGAATGTGTTTGAATGCGAAGAATTTAACGAACAACAAAAGCATGGTTAAAAATGTAATTTTATCCCGTTTATAGGAATTTTTACATTTTCCGGAACCGGTTCTCTAAAAATCTATATATCTTAAGATTTGTTCGTTTGTCAAACAAGTTGTAGGAGATAAAATTGAACCCATGAATATTCTCTACAAAACTTAAAAAAAATACGTCCCTAGGATTAACAGTTTCAATTTTATGGCGGAAAACCCCTGATTTTCGTAAAAGAAAAATAGCTGTTTTTTAATAATTTAGGGCTGATGGGGCAGGTCTTAATCTTATCCGATCGGGATAAACCTTTGGATATCTCATTGTTACAACAATTGGCAACTTGTTAGGAGTATATATATATATATATATATATATATATATATATATATATATATATATATATATATATATATATATATATATATATATTATATATATATATATATATATATATATATATATATATATATATATATATATATATATATATATATATATATATATATATATATATATATATATATATATATATATATATATATATATATATATATATATATATATATATATATATATATATATATATATATATATATATATATATATATATATATATATATATATATATATATATATATATATATATATATATATATATATATATATATATATATATATATATATATATATATATATATATATATATATATATATATATATATATATATATATATATATATATATATATATATATATATATATATATATATATATATATATATATATATATATATATATATATATATATATATATATATATATATATATATATATATATATATATATATATATATATATATATATATATATATATATATATATATATATATATATATATATATATATATATATATATATATATATATATATATATATATATATATATATATATATATATATATATATATATATATATATATATATATATATATATATATATATATATATATATCACGTGTGTGTGTGTATGTGAGTGTGTATGGATATCTGTATATACAGGTATGTGTAAGAATTCATTTACGTTCAAAGGGGATAAGCATTTGTTTTGTATAGATATTTATTTAATTCAATGTCTGTCCCATGTGTCTAAATAGGCGTTCAATAATTTTAAAAAATGTCTCCTGTGGAATTACTTTACTGCTAAGGAAGATATGTCTTGACGCATGTGTTTCCAATGAAGATATATCTTCGCTTATATATATATATATATATATATATATATATATATATATATATATATATATATATATATATATATATATATATATATATATATATATATATATATATATATATATATATATATATATATATATATATATATATATATATATATATATATATATATATATATATATATATATATATATATATATATATATATATATATATATATATATATATCTAATTTATAGTACATTAGGACGTTTCGGGTTTTGCTAAATCTTCTATAAAAGCTGTAACAGGTTGTTAGAGTAAAATAAAATAAGGAACTAGACATCTAAATAAATAAATCAGTAAAAAAAAATTCGTAAAAAAAAAATAAAACATAAAAAAAAAATACAAATAAAATGAAACCCAAATAGTTAACATATATAATACAAAATCTGAATTTAGAAGATTAATAATAAATATTGTAAATCTTGGAGATTTAATAGTAAGTATAATAACTCAGAGGGCTTGATTGATTGTACTAAAATTTTATAATAAAATAAGTAAAGGTGAGTGAAAAATAATAATAACTAATATTAATAATTAATAATAATGATAATTTCAGTTTTTAATTTCAATAGTTTATTTAAAAAAAAGTACATTCCCAATTTTACAATTTACAGTAGGTCTTATAATACTAAATACAATATTAATAAGTTATCTGTTCTTGATTTCCACTGAGCTCGAAATTTAAGTCGATAAATTGTTTTTCAATTTATTTTAATAGTCATTACAACACAAGTATGATGCATTTAGGGATGGTGAAGTATCGGTATTGGTATCGGTATCGGCAGTATCGGCATATTTTTGAGTATCGGTATCGGCAATTACAGTATCGGTAAAATTTTTGGACAAGAGTAAAGTATCGGTATCGGTAGTAGTATCGGCAAGTATCGGCATATTTTTAGGTATCGGTATCGGGGAATTTTTAAGTATCGGTATCGGTAAAAATTTTGGTATCGCTCCATCCCTAATATATATCAAACCATAATAAGAATACTAATAATGATAATACAAAAACGTAATAAAGTATATCATAATTATAATGATTATAAAAAAAAGAAGAAGAAATGTCAATACATGATATTCAGATAAACAATTCATCGTACTTAATATGTATTGATATAAAACTAAAAATGGGAGGGGGAGAATTCGTAGTCTGAGCCCAAAAGTACCACTCCTACTTTTATTATTATTATTATTATTATTATTATTATTATTATTATTATTATTATTATTATTATTTAATAATAATAATAATAATAATAATAATAATAATAATAATAATAA
>SEYY01001602.1:92500-96781 GCA_009176605.1 Armadillidium nasatum | reverse complement strand
TATTAATATTATTATTTTTATAATCATTATTATTATTATTATTTTATAATCATCATATTTATTATTGTTATTATAGTACTCAACCTATATTGAACGATTGATACATTCCCCAAATTTATGTAATTTAATATCAGTTTTTCTTCTTTTCTTCTCATGGTCATTATGACTCCTCTGACTTAATCTCCATGGTCCACATGGACAATTTGATAAAGAGTATGAACACTGAGGAAGTCCTTTAATCATACCAAACGAACTAAATAATCTTTATAATTGTATAAGAGTGCTAAAACAGGTGTTATTCCTCTGAGACTTAATTATAAGACTGAAAAAGCTGATAAGAAAATTCAAAGTTAACTTTGACTTTCTCCTGATCTAAACAGAAGCAAAGCAATCCTCGTTCCCAATGGAGAATAATAAGCAACATTTTAAATCGTCAAAAAAGATAAATAATAATCAAAGAATTAAATATAAATAACTGAATAATGACAAACAAACAACATATAGTCAATGAATTTAACTCCTAGTTTACTATCGTAGGTAAAAACATAGCAGCTGAAATCCCTCTGGCAGAAGTGTCGTTTGTTGAATATGTAAGACCATATACGACGGGCAGAGATTTGCATTCGTAACATATCATCATCTGACGTTTAGTGTGTCAAAAATGGTTTGAAGAACAAAGGAGGAGTACCAAACTGGATTTACAAGTACTGTGAAAAAGAAATTTGATCTGTATTAGCTACCCTCTGTAATAAGTTACTAGCATTAGGTCGTTACCAAACTGAACTAAAAATAGGGAGAGTTACTTCTGTTTCCAAAAAGGCTGACACTTCCCTCCCCAAAAATTTTCTCCTTATCTTAATCCTGCGTACAGTTGGTAATTCTTAAGAAATTTGTATAAACTCAACTCACTAATTTTTTTTTACAAGATAAAGGACTTCTCTTACAAACTCTAGATACTCTAGGTTTCTTAACTGAAAATATATACAAAGCACAAAACGAAAAACAGACGTGCGTACTATTACTATTAGATTTTTCGAAAGCATTCTATGATGTAGTTCCACGCAGCCTATTCTTAAGTAAATTAGAAAGACTTGGTGTCTCAAATGGCTCGCTACGATGGTTCCAGTAATACCCATTTGATCGGACACTATTTGTTCATTTGGGTGACACATAATCCTCCCTGGAAATAATAATAATAATAATAATAATAATAATAATAATAATAATTAATAATAATAATATAATATAAAAATAATAATAATAATGATAATAATAATAATAATAATAATAATAATAATAATAATAATAATAATAAATAATAATAAATAATAATATAATAATAATATATAATAATAATATAATAATAATAATAATAATAATAATAATAATAATAATAATAAATTATTCCAAATTTTTTACTGTTTATGCAATATTATAAATCATGTTTATTTACCACATACTTAAGCACAAAATATGTTGCCTCTCTATTTTCCCGTTAGAGCAAACCTTAATTCAGCGCCCATAAAACAAAGCTTCGGAAGAGTTTGCATATTTTATGCAAAAGATCTCTTCGTTCTCAGGGCTTTCTTTTACACATGCACATACATGTGCAACATATATATATATATATATATATATATATATATATATATATATATATATATATATATATATATAATTATATATATATATATATATATATATATATAATATATATATATATTATATATATATATATATATATATATATATTATATATATATATATATATATATATATGTGTGTGTGTGTGTGTGTGTGTGTGTGTGTGTGTTTGATTGATTAAAATCATATAAATTAATTTCTCAGTAGAAGACATTTTATTTTCGGTCTTTATACGTATATGTGTGTCTCCTTTGACGAGAAAAGACCATAACTATTTTCATTCCCTTCTCAGTTTCAAGAAATTTATAATTAAAATTTTATTTTATTCTTTAATACTTGTAATGTGTTATTTTAGGATTAGCTTATTGTGTTTAGAGTATTTTTTTTTTAATTTATTTATTTATTTTTATGCATCTGACGTATTTATATTGCCATTTTTTTTTAAATCTTTGAAGTTATAAACTTTACCATTTTTAATTAGCATTATTTTTAATTTTTTAATTTTTTAATTTTTTAATTTTTTTATTTTTTTATTTTTATTTTTTTTTATTTTTTTTTTACGTTCAAGTTATACTCACTATCTTTATTAGCCAATAACAAACATCGTTTAACTAAATTAAAAATATAATTGAGTTAAGAAAACAGATTATTAAAAGAAGCACACAAAGAATTTCTATACAAAGAAAAGTAAGGATTCGTTGGTCTTACCTTTTAGGCAAACGTTGTTGGAGCAATTAGGCAAACTTAATTTGTTGTGAAAAAGATTTTCAGATCGTTACTCTTTGCTGCTTCGTTTCTTATCACAGAGAAGGGACTTTTTTTATTATTATCATTTTTTTTATTTTTATTTTTTTTAATGTAAGTTCTGAATATTAAAGCAAAATGTGTTTTTTAATTTCTTTTTTACAACTAATAATTGAAGTTTCTTATCTATATATATATATATATATATATATATATATATATATATATATTATATATATATATATATATATATATATATATATATATATATATATATATATATATATATATATATATATATATATATATATATATATATATATATATATATATATATATATATATATATATATATATATATATATATATATATATATATATATATATATATATATATATATATATATATATATATATATATATATATATATATATATATATATATATAGTATTGGGTTGTTTTGTGTGTGATTGCAAACTTGTGAATCACTTTTTTAAAAGCATTAGCATTATTTTATTACAATATTTTAATTTTATTACCTTTTACTTTCATTGCCACATTATGGCAAGAGTTATGAGGTCGCTTATAGGCTCAGTGGATTTTCAAGGTTATATATATATATATATATATATATATATATATATATATATATATATATATATATATATTATATATATTATATTTATATAAAAACTAACCTCAGTCGCTGCCACTATTTTTAATTGGGTAATAACTATACTCTTAAAATAAATGGTTGTCTTAATTAAGATACTTTACTTTTTATATCAGGATAAAGGAAATGTAATGAACATTCAGTTAAACCCATTTAAGTTATACGAATGAATGCTAAAATGCGAAGCCGTTTAAAGGGCCTTCAAATTTGATATAAAATACGAGGGCAAAGATCTTTCTCCAATTTAATACTGAACAGCATAATAATTAAGTGTTATCACCTATATACCAGGAACATCCAAAACTGTCCCTTATTTATAGGTTATTTAAGACCCATTTTTAAATTTCTCTAAAATGGGTCATTGGACTTATCTATTATGCATTTCGGTTCAGTTATATTTGCAATAATAATTATAATGAAAGAAAACTTTCAATTTCTTCGGTAAAGATTTCCCGTTCCCGTGGGAATATTTTGCTATCTTTCTATATATGTTCCTATATTCTTGATTTGCACTTGGAGTTTTTTTTTCGTCAAAATAGACTTTGTACCTTTCTGCATCTACGCATATTATTTAGTGAAACAAAATTGGATAGTTTTAATTTCAAGTTATATTTAGGTTTACAGATTATCATTAGTGGATGTAATAAGTAAAGACTTATAGGCAGTCCATAAAGCTAAACAAAATTTACATATATTAACTTTACGATAGAAAATAATGCTCTGAAAATTATTTTATAAAAGAAAATTAATTTAAAATGCTTAATACTCTTCAAGTAAATATCAAATATATGCACATTTTACATGTACTCCGCAATTCTCTCATTAAATTAGATTTTATGTTCACATTTTAACTTAACTATGTCTCAATATATCAGACGAGATTTTAAGTGATTTTCAATAGTTTAATTAAATAAATTTGCAATAAATTTTTTTTTAAAAAATAAAAAAAAAAAAAAAAAATCTGAGGCATATTTTACTGTTTATCCTGAAAATTTCACAGTCTTTGGATTCATTCCATAATAACTGCTTTACTCTATTAATTTTAATACCGGCACCTTATTAAAGTAAAAAACGCCAACTGTTTAGTGGTACATCGATAAAAAAAATAATTTAATAAAAACCTATGAAGAAGAATTTAATAGAAATTCTCCAGTAAGAATCAAAACTTAGATTTAAAGTATACTAAAATTTTATATCTTCCCACTTTATATCTTCCCAC
>SEYY01001602.1:82500-85000 GCA_009176605.1 Armadillidium nasatum | reverse complement strand
TTCGATGAAAATGTTACTCTGTCTTGTTCTTGGCCTTGTCATGCTATATTATTAATATATTATTTTCTTTATCAGTGACCTTGAATTAGTCAAAATTTTAAAAATTTGCCTAAGAAACATTTTGACTGTAGATCAGTGTTTAAAAATCCTTCTTCTAGAGTTTTTAGCCTAAAATTTCTCAAAGCATTCACACTACCACAAAGTAAACATTAAAGCTTTTCACATGGTTGTTTGACGCCCAGAATTTTGATGTTTACACTTTTTTTTTCAAGGTAATATTTATTTTTGCTTTCTTAAAACGACATTGACACAAAAATATTTCATATTAATGATATTTCAAAAATATCAGAACAAGGCTTCCGTTCAACTGCAGAATCAAAAACATGTCTTGTTATAAGCCCTGAGGATGCAGAAGAATGTTATAAGTGTAGCGTATGCATTAGTTTTGCTTAGAATAAAAGCTGAGCCTACAGAAACCTTGCTTATTTGAAGTGTACTTTAAATGAGCATTACCATTACATAACCATTCATTATGAATGGTAAGATCTTTCTGATTACTAGGAAAAATCACGATTGGAGAGTGACTTACTGATGCAATTTTAAAAGCGTTTAACATTTTTTAATACATCTTATGAATTACGATAAGAATCCTTTGAAATGGGTGTAATTTATCAAACCAAATCAGTTATCCTTCATACGAATTCTTTTTTAATCAATTTAATTTCAACTTCCAAGTGGTTTGACACTTCCCTTCAATAGAAAAAGAAATTAAATTAAAAAAATTTAAAAAAAGTTCTTTTCTTCCTTTTTAGAAAAGATTTTATCACTTCAGTTAATCAAGAAAGTTAGCCGAAAAGTTCTCATCACTAGAATGGAAAATTCGTTTAATACTTTTCAGTTTAAGAGGCTGAATGGAGTTGAGTGAAAAAGGATTTGGAGAAGTAAATCATTCTCTGGTAATTTACGAAATCATGCTTTAAGGAAATTAGTTTTAAGAGCTAGCAATATCAATAACAGAGAGAGAGAGAGAGAGAGAGAGAGAGAGAGAGAGAGAGAGAGAGAGAGAAAAAGATAAAACTTAATCTTACTTTAAGTTTCAAACTTTTCACTTTGAATTACATTGTATGTACTCCAGTTGTAAATTCAATGTTTAAAACTTTTATAATATATATATATATATATATATATATATATATATATATATATATATATATATATATATATATATATATATATATATATATATATATTATATTATATATATTATATATATATTATATAATATAATATTAATATAAATATTACTATATTAATAATTTATTTAATGGGATAATTTAATTTACTAAAAAAAAAATAATAATAATAATAATAATAATAATAATAATAAATAATAATAATAATAATAATAATAATAATAAATAATAATAATAATAATAATAATAATAATAATAATAATAATAATAATAATAATAATAATAATAATAATAATAATAATAAAAATAATAAAACTGTTTCTGAACAAGTAACACTTGTTTTGAGTATCAGTATTCGATCACAAATTTCAGGCAAATTTTAAACTCGAAATATTTCAAGAAATGACGACCAAACATTTTGGGAAATACCAATCAAGTAAATGTTCTCCTGAATCCCTTTAATCTAGGCTCAATTTTTGAAGCTTAAATTTCTAATTGCGTCCTGGATTCAGTTTGATGTGTATTAATAAACTAAAATGGAGAAATAAATAGCATGGAAGACAATTGAGTTTGTTTATGTGTATTAGAGCTCAACAATTAAATGGAAGGAAATAATGAAAATATGATCATTGAGGAAATATATTCATGAATTTTGGGGAAATAAAAAGAATACAAAAGAAAGGATAATTTATCCTGACAATCTTGTACACGCTCTACGATTTATAGACTTATATATATATATATATATATATATATATATATATATATATATATATATATATATATATATATATATATATATATATATATATATATATATATATATATATATAAGCTCATGTGAATACATATATTACATTACTTTTCCATAACATTGAACCAAAAAGGTCCGTTTTGATTTTTTAAGACGAAGTAGTTTTTCATTATATTTATTTTTCTTCTCCAAGAGATTATTATTATTATTATTATTATTATTATTATTATTATTATTATTATTATTATTATTATTATTTTGTAAAGAATTGAATTATATTTTAAAATATTCTAAAAAAAAAAAGCCATTCTTTATGTAAATGCAATGTAAAATAATTAGTAAAAAAAATTTGGGAATAAATAAAAAAAAAAAAAAAAAAAAAAAAAAAAAAAAAAAAAAAAAAAAAAAAAAAAAAAAAAAAAAAAAAAAAAAAAAAAAAAAAAAAAAAAAAAAAAAAAAAAAAAAATAAAAAACAAATAAATAAATAAATAAATAAAATAATTCAAATAAAATTAAAATAAAATTTAATATTTATAATATAATATATATATAT
>SEYY01001602.1:62500-75000 GCA_009176605.1 Armadillidium nasatum | reverse complement strand
CTTTCTTACTGTCTATTCATAACGTCTATATATATATATATATATATATATATATATATATATATATATATATATATATATATATATATATATATATATATATATATATATATATATATATATATATATATATATATATATATATATATATCATCATTTCAGTTCATCTGTCGCTAGAGTGGAGTGTTTCTTCCTTGTTAGAATTGTTAGAAGCACGCATCACAAATCAGAGGAGGTTCTACCCTGCGCATTAGGGTAGGTCGATTTTCATCTTCATTTTTAGGTATCGTTTTTAGACAAATGGAGATAGTTGCATAGCATATAATGCACGAATTTTCATAGCTCTAGCATGTTCCAATTTTTGCAGAAATGACTTTAAAATTTATGAAAAAAAAAATTTTTTTAGAACATTTTCTCAAATTTGGATACTATTTCTGTAAATGAAAACATAAAAGGTGTTAATTTTATTAAAGGAAAGTGAGATACACTTTCTCAGAGATATAATGTATTTTAGATACCAAGACAATCATAATTTTCCTGGTAGTATCCCTTAGAGATAGAGGAAGACCTCATTTTACGGTTAAGAGTCTTGGCTGAAATATGTTTGTGCCTTGAATCTAGACCATAGACTGTGTGAGAAACCTCAGGAACCAGTTTTACGACCCTTTCAACACCCTGCAAATGGGAAGGTAGACCCAGCAGCTCCAGCGATTCTTTATTCATCAGTGCTTCTTGAAGCACTTTGGTAGTAAAGTGTTCTGTGAAAGCAGGTTGACAGATTGTGTTTTCAGAGAGGTTGATTAATTCTGACCAGTGTTTAGAATTAATCTTGATGATTGCAATACTCTTGTCTCTTTGTAGCGGGCTTTCCAATTTTGAATGAAATATAGTTGTTTTATTATTATTTAGCATTCAATAAATAATTCACAGAAAATTTTTAAGTATTTAAAAAAATATTTTTACAAAAATAAATAAATAAAATTACAAATCGGCATACATAAATTATTATGCTCAAGTACGTTTTTTTTATGATATATATTTTCGAAATATGCTAACAGTCACTCTCCTTTTACTGTCTGAAAACAAGTAAGAAAGTAATATAACTTAAGGGAATGCATTGATGTTTTAATAAGCTTATTACGCATATAACGACACTAACACTGTGATGAAAAAGAGAGCGGTTGTCGAGCGCATAGCGAACTTTACGTAAATCCAAAACATGGCAACTTGAAATATTTATCCAATTTCGGAAAAAATTGAGCACATTTTAGAAAATATGATTTGTACCATCTTAAGTTATACATTAAAATGCATCTATCACGACCTGTCCAATATCAAATTTTTAAAATTGACCCACCCTACTGCGCATACTGCTACAATTCAGAATTTAGGGCTTTTAGCTTTATCAAATTTTCACCCTCACGTACCCTTCTCAATTTCTTTCTGATCGGTTGTCTGTCTGTTTCAATCTTATTATATTGACATTTTAAGTGACAGAAGTAGTATAGGGAGCACTTTCGGGGGTGCCATATTTAGCTACTTTTCAAAAAATCTGGCAACCTTTCCCTAACGGTCTTTTCTGCATTTGCGTGCAATCCTGCATTCTCAGGGACCTTCCTGACATTTTCCTTGCCATTCGTTTTTACACACATTTTTAACCAATTTCTTTCAAGCTCTCTGACTACGGATGTGACTGCTATGCTCATTCTTACATCCTCTTTATTTAAAACATCTGAAACATTCTTCCCTCTTTAGTTTTCAGTTCATCTTTTTAGTTTTTTCCTCAGAGTTATATATATATATATATATATATATATATATATATATATATATATATATATATATATATATATATATATATATATATATATATATATATATATATATATATATATATATATATATATATATATATATATATATATATATATATATATATATATATATATATATATATATATATATATATATATATATATATATATATATATATATATATATATATATATATATATATATATATATATATATATATATATATATATATATATATATATATATATATATATATATATATATATATACTGAACACACTATAAAATATCCATAAAGTTTTATGATTTAAGTTCGATTTTAATCATAAAGAAAACTAAATAGATTAAATTAAATTATAGATTAAATATGAATATAAGCATAATATAAGTTTACAGATTAAAATATTTCCACATTAACTTATTTTAAATAAAAATTTCAAAGTTTAAAACGTGGGCGTAAATCCCGTAGAGTGAAATCCCTAAAAAAATAAAATAACATCACTTAATATAAAGACAAGTCTTTCGGATGAACACTCACTCTTCCCTTCTTCAGGTCTCGTAACCTGAAAGAGGGAAGACGGGGTGTACTTCTGAAAGACTTGTCTCTGTTTTAATGTTGATTTATTACCTTAGGTTTTAATCATCTTTTGATTTATGCTACAAGGTTATAGTGTATGATATATATATATATATATATATATATATATATATATATATATATATATATATATATATATATATATATATATATATATATATATATATATATATATATATATATATATATATATAATAAAAGGCTAATAAATATTACGTTTAATATCTTAGGATCGTAGTTTATTACTCACTGAATACAAAGAGCGTTTCAGAATGAATTATTATTATTATTATTATTATTATTATTATTATTATTATTATTATTATTATTATTATTATTATTATTTATTATTACTATTATTGTTATTATAATTATAATTATTATTATGATTATCATTATTATTATTATTATTATTATTCTTATTATTATGATTATTATTATTATTATATTATTATTATTATTATTATTATTATTATTATTATTATTATTATTATTATATTTATATTATTATTTTCATTATTAGTATTATTATATTATTATTATTATTATTATTATTATTATTATTATTATTATTATTATTATTATTATTATTATTATTATTATTATTATTATTATTATTATTATTATTATTAGGAACATGACGACAACGATGACAGTCTTGAATTCCTATATTGGCTCTTATTAGCTCATTTTGAAACTTAAAAACGTTAAGAAAAACAATAACGCCAAAATTAGAATTCGTTTTAGGAATTTCGTTCATGTACTTAAGTCTTAAGTCTATATATATATATATATATATATATATATATATATATATATATATATATATATATATATATATATATATATATATATATATATATATATATATATATATATATATATATATATATATATATATACTGAAGATTTACAGCACGGGTTCTCAACCTTATTTTGCTTTTGGACCTCCATATACTCATGTAGATAAGGCTTAGATCCTATTATGGACTCGCAAAATGACATTTTTCCTTGAAAACCCCCTCAAAGATTCTGTGATCCTTTTGGGGTCCATGTGGACTCCCGTTGAGAAACGGAGTCAAATAAGTACTTTTTTAATCTATAAAGGTCTTATACTCCTTTTATGTTATACCGTTTATTAATCTTTTAACCTCAGATTTAACCCTATCCAGAAGAAGGGTGGTGGTATCGAAGCCCTAAATGAGTGACTAGCTTCGACTTCTTTAAAACCCCCTTAAAACTCTTCTCCTGATACGTCATTTTGGTTCCCCTTTTCTTTAATAAAGGTTTTCCAAAGGTACTCGAGGGAATTTACCTCTCGGATTCTATCACCATTGCGTGGCATTTTTAAAAGAGTTCTTTGCATTCGTATGAATTGTTTGAGGTGGTGTCTTCTTTCTAGCCATGTTAGTTCTGTGAAACTCGCCATCATCTGATTTTCCTGCTGTGTTTAATTTTCCTCTTTCTAAAGCCTGTGTTTGCGCTCACCTGAGATTTGAGTTAGATGTTAGACTTGGATTTAAGTGTTTATTTTTCATTTCTTTATTCTGATCACTTTTTGAGAAAGTCTTTGCAAGTGAGTAGTGGTGGTAACGAGGAAAAAAAGAACTACTAAAAATAAATAACAAATCAGAGTGGTGGTGTACTGAATGAGGAGACACACTCACACACACACACACACACACACACATATATATATATATATATATATATATATATATATATATATATATATATATATATATATATATATATATATATATATATATATATATATATATATATATATATATATATATATATTATTGCCTGTGTGATGCCATAATATTTGTTGAACGTCTATAGCGAAATAATTATGGTAGAGATCAGCCACTTCGAAGGAAATAAAACTAAGTGACGGGAATATAAATACATTATACATAATAATATTATCCTAATCTTTGCCGATTCTTTTTGAGAAATGTCAGTGATTGCTAGAAGAACGTTCTAGTTGGAACTGGGGAGAGGAACAAAATTGAAAAAAAAAGCCAAACTTGAGTCATGGTAATATCAGAGAAAAGAGCACTACCATCGACATTAGAGTAGAGAAAAATTTGGTGAAAAGAGTAGGCAAGATTAAGTTTCTCGAAAGTTTAATAATTTGAAATGAAAAATATAATGATAAATATAAAAGAATAACTAGATAAAGTCATGTATATTTTTTCGATAATACATAAAATTCGGTGCTAAAAACAGCGAAATTTCAGAAACTAGAAGAAAAAAAAGTTTATTACATGATCTGTATGTAGTTATCATTGTTCTTTTAATTTTGAGGTATGGAGTTTAAACAAGATGAATAAAAGGATACTACAGGCAATAAAAATAGGATTCTCGAGAAGACTGCTGAAAGTTTCGTAGAATCTAAAACGTAACAAATTAAAGGACACTAGAAAGAATCAACATTTCAAAGGAAATACTCGAACTAATAAGAATAACACCGATCAATTTTGTTACGTACATTATCAGAAAAATAATATGAGAAGACAACCACTTAGAGGAAAAAAAAGGATATAGTGTTTAATAGTTTCCAACGTAATGGAGAGTAAGACACTCTAATAATAATAATAATAATAATAATAATAATAATAATAATAATAATAATAAAAATAATAATAATAATAATAATAATAATAATAACAATAAAGTGACAACAATAATAATACTTGTGTCAATAAAATAAAATAATAATAAATAATAATAATAATAATAATAATAATAATAATAATAATAATAATAATAATAATAATAATAATAATTATATATACTATATATATATATATATATATATATATATATATATATATATATATATATATATATATATATATATATATATATATATATATATATATATATATATATATATATAAGAAGCATATCTAAACGCAGGTATAAAATTAATTGCTAGATATTTGATACTTTATATCCCTAACGTTTTAATAAGCAATAAGAGTTGCACTAAACTCATAGCAACTACACATAAGACAATCGTGTTTTTGATATCATTCTCTACAGTCCCAAACATTAGAATACATTTGCGAAAACCGCAAATCCTCATTAAGAAATGGTTGAAGCTTCATACGAGCTTATATGAAAGCCCTTCTGATTCGCAATGTACTTTGAATTCACGAGAGACCATCAAAAAATATGGTCGAATTACAGAAACCGAGTCTTGAACTTCTTTAAATAAGGAGGAAGGTTTAAATTAACAGAAATCATGACTTTTATGACCGTATCCGAAAATGAACTGTTTGTTTTATTTAATTAACATTGTTAATTGTTATTGTATTGTGAAAATGTTGGTCTTGTAGAATTGCTAATTAATTTCAGGTTAGCTGAACAGTGTAGGCATAAAGACCTTATTTTTAAACACACATATAATTGAGGTATATATATATATATATATATATATATATATATATATATATATATATATATATATATATATATATATATATATATATATATATATATATATATATATATATATATATATATATATATATATATATATATATATATATATATATATATATATATATATATATATATATATATATATATATATATATATATATATATATATATGTATATATATATATATGTGTGTGTGTGTGTGTAATCTTTTAGTCTTTAATTCTTATTTCGTAAACTTAGTACATTGAAAAATAAAATGAAAATAAAAACACATATTAAATCAAGTACAAATTGATTCCAAATTAATCCCATCATAATCTATCTTAATGAATCATCTTGATTTTGTACAAAGGTAATTCTAGATTTAAGTGCGTCAAGGTCATTATTATAAATATTATCCACTCCGTACAGTTTCATAAATGTCTTATTTACATTTGCTAATTGTTCCTGTCTTAAAAAACAAAATATTTTTTTGGCACAAAGTAACATGGCTTGTTAACCAATCTAAAGAGAGTACACAACTTAAAGCAATTTAAGTAATGATTAAACATTAATATATTAAGATATAATATATCAAATATATATTAAATGATTACTAATTCTACTAGACACCTTAAAAAAAAAAAATTTCAATGCATTATGAAATGATATTTCAAACTGACTCTATATTTGCCTACTATTTTTTTATTTTTTTATTTTTTTTATTTTTTTTTTTATTATTTTTTTTTTTTTAAATAAAAAAACTCACATCTCACGTGCATTGCCTTACTCGAGGAGAGGAACTTTTCTAGCTAGTATATACCTAGGATTCCCAAGAGGAATTGAACCGGTGCCCTCAAGCAAGTGAGTCAATCACCCTACCGTTTGAGCCACGGTAGACTGATTTATTTGTTCAAATATTTACATAGTAAAAAGTATACAGTTAGACTTGACTAAATACAGCAATATATCTTCATTTTCAGAATTAAATCTTCTTAGTAAAACATTAAACATTAGCAAGAATTTATCTCTGCCCCTTTTCATATCTAATCCATCCACTAAGTTTTCATTTAGAATAAAACCAAGATATTTGATCTCAGTCTGATATTTCAAAAATACCTTGAGAAGTTCTTATTTTAATAAAATAATCCAAATTTCTTTTAGATTTTTTTACAAAAATTTATAACTGCACTTTTACTATAGTTAAAACTCAAACATAAATCATTAATAATTATTTCTATAAAACTTGTTAGTTTCTGAAGACCACCAACTACAAAACCAAATCTGCTGAATACATTACTATATTCAACATGAATATTCCTATTTTAGTTCCTATTCTTCGTTTTACAATCTCTTTTATAAAATCAATATAATAAATGTTAAATAATAAAGGAGACAAAATTCCACCTTGTCTCACACCACTCCTTATGCGTCATTCATTAGATATACTATTACCAAATTTAACACAAGCTTATTGATTACAATAAATGTCAACTAAAACATATACAATATTTGTTATTTTCCTTTTCTCCAATTTTTCAAACAAAATTTCATGATTTAATTTATCATAATAAATAAATAAGATAGATAGATAGATAGATAGATAGATAGATAGATAGATAGATAGATAGATAGATAGATAGATAGATAGATAGAGAGAGAGAGAGAGAGAGAGAGAGAGAGAGAGAGAGAGAGAGAGAGAGAGAGAGAAAAGGAAGAGTATAAATATATTAATAATTTAATTACATTTCAAAACTCCATTCTTAATTTTCCTTACTCATTTTCTCAAACGCAGCTTGAAAGATATGATCAAGTGATCAATATACGCTGAGAAGATGGTTGATTTTTTTTTCAGTTATGTGATATTCATTTTTAATATGATGTTATTTATTTCAAGTTTCAAAGTGTTATTTTCTCTCTTGTTTTGTTTCCCTTGACAAAAAATCGTCTTTGAGACGTATTACTCAAGGGAGTAGGTCAAGTTCTCCTTTATTACACTTTTTTTTTATTTAAATATTCAATCCTTTGATGTTGTTTTGTTAAAAGGTTATCGTATTCGCTGCTTTATCCGAGATATAATTATCTGAGTATTCCCAAAGGGCTTCAAAAATAACGGTGGAAGTATTCAAATTTTTACCACCTTAAAAGGTAACTTTAGGGATAATGTAAACAAATTTGTTTGTGTTTGAAAGGGAGCGGTTGAGTTCTCGAAGGAATTTTAACTCTTGTTTTAAGGGGAAAGAGATCCAAAAATTCTTGATAATTTTAGTGTTTATTTAAATATTACAAAAAAATATTTATTTAATTTTAAAATATTTTAGTTAAAACTTAAAAATCACAGTTGAATATTAAAAGAAGAAAATCATTCATTACTATTATTAAAATAATTATACAATCTCATTTTGTATTAACAGCAAAACACTCAAAGAATATTTGGGATCCAATGTCTGTATTGCTAAAAATTTAATTCCTTTCTTTCATAAAAGGGTTGTTGAGGGTTACTCTGAAATTGTACAGGCGTGAATACACTGCAAAAATTGTCCTAACGAATCGTTGAGACAAATGGCAAAATTGTCACAATAAATTTTTTCGGTTATTTTCTTATTAGAAAATAAATCGGTGAAGCGCCTTTCTTATGTTTAACATGTCTTTTCTCTACTGAAAATTTTACTAGATTAATCTTTGTTCATAACTCTACAGATATAAACTAAAATTCATTTTTACGCCGAAAAATTTAGAAAAAATATTTTTTTAAAATTTGCTCCTTTTAAGATGTTTGTTAGTTTCACACTATTCAAATAAAAGTTTTCTCTGTTATTTGTGTTTGGTTGTATGTTGATCTTGAATGATGGCGATCGGAGAAAAGGATAGAAAAATATTACTGTGAAAAGTCATAGTTTAGATAAAATCTACGGTTTTTAATTGTTGTGTAAAATAAACGTCGAAATGCTGCAAGGGGATAATAGGATTAAATTTGAAATTAATCATATTGTTTTGCGAAGCAGAAAAGAGGCTTAAGAAGTCTTTTAAAAATAAGGAATATTGATAATTTGGTTACGAAAATAAAAATGAATTTTTTGCGATTTTTCTGTGAAGGTGTAAAACGCTTGAGAAGGTGTAGGTGTAGTTAAAGACTTTCACGTTTTTCTGAGTAGGTATGAAAATCAGGAAAAGGTGGTTTGAAATTGGTAAAAAGACTTTAACTTTACTGTACAGAATTTGAAAAACCAGAAAAAGAATGCGAGTGACGAAAGACTTACTTCTCTGTTGAAGTGTGAAATGCTGGAAAAGGAGTTAGTGTGGTGAAAATCTCTGACGTTTCCGTACAAGTGTGAAAAGCTATAATTGGTGTGGGAGTGGTAAAATTAAATAATAAAAATATAAAAAAAAAACTCAATAAACTTTTGTAATAAGAGTAATAAGAGAATAGATTAGGTTTGGGAAGTAAGGATCTTATATAGGCGAGTCTGGTGGAAAAAGTAATAGGACGCCATAAGCGCGCTAACGTATTTTTAAGATGAAGTAGCATAAAATAGTTAGAAAAATAAGCAAAGATGTAAGTCAAAATTGGGGTTTCCCGTAAGGGAAAAAAGATTAAGATCAAAAGTATTGCATAAACGAAGTGATACGACACATATATATATATATATATATATATATATATATATATATATATATATATATATATATATATATATATATATATATATATATATATATATATATATATATATATATATATATATATATATATATATATATATATATATATATATATATATGAGAGACCTGCGCTGGTAGGAACAAACCCGTAAGCCTGAGTCTGGCCCAGCCCACGGGCGGGTATGGACGGGCAGAATTAAGCTTAAAATATTATCGGGCGGATATAGGCGGGCTGAGCGATGTTTGAAAAATAAAGTCAGGCATATTAGGAATGAATAAGCTAACCATTTCTTTTATATATATATATTATATATATATATATATATATATATATATATATATATATATATATATATATATATATATATATATATATATATATATATATATATATATATATATATATATATATATATATATATATATATATATATATATATATATATATATATATATATATATATATATATATATATATATATATATAAATGAAAACTACTAATTTTTTTAACATTAAATTTTATCTTGGTCTCTCCTCCTTTGAGTCTCTCATCTTCCGTTTTCTTCGTAAAAGAAAGTTGCTATTCAACGTCTAGACATTTTTAATTTTATTATTTTATTTTAAATAGTTCTCCCCCCTCCTTCTCCCCATTAGTAGTCATATTATGGAAATACGTTATAGTAAAATAATTTATATAATTTTTATAATAATTTATATAATTTGATAATTTCTATAATTTTAATTATTAATTAAAATTAATTTTATAATTTTGGGGGGAAATTGAATATATTAAAATAAAGGAAAAAATTATTAAAATAAATTGTAATTAACATAAATTTAAATTAATACGAATTTGAAAATTTTCTTTTCTCAAAAACTTTAATAATTTTTAAATAAATTATATATTATTATATATATATATATATATATATATATATATATATATATATATATATATATATATATATATATATATATATATATATATATATATATATATATATATATATATATATATATATATATATATATATATATATATATATATATATATATATATATATATATATATATATATATATATATATATATATATATATATATATATATATATATATATATATATATATATATATATATATATATATATATATATATATATATATATATATATATATATATATATATATATATATATATATATATATATATATATATATATATATATATATGGAAAGAAAATATATCAAGTAAAGTAGCTAAAAAAAAAAAAGCTTAAAAGTAGCTAAAAATTGATTACTTATTTCATACATTAAAGAAAAGAAGGAATAAGAAATATATTAATAAAAAGCAAAAAAAATAAAAAAATAAAATAAAAATAAGAAAGAAAGTTAGTAAAATAATACTCTCTTATCAAATTAAATTTTATAGTCAGGGTATTTAAAGTTAAATAACTATTGTTTGTTATGGAAGAAGATAAGAGGAAAAGAAATTGTTCGAGCGTGTGTGCGTGTGTGTGCCTGTGTGTTTTAGCATATTGTGTGTACACACATAAAAGTTTGTTAACACATGCAATTGGTTCGTAATTCTTTAATGCTTAATGTGAGTACTAAAACGTGTTGTCATCTAAATTCTCTTTAAAATTTATTTAAAAAAATTGGAAAATATAATATATTTTAAACTTGCTTCTCATACGAGATAGAACAGCTTATGTGAGAGTGAGTTGGAGATGTTCTTCGAGGGTCACGAGATCGATTTCTACGGAGAATCTCTTTACAAAAATTTCCTACTTAATTCAATAAAGGTCAAAGTCGTTAGTGTGATTTTTTATTAAAAAAATATGATTAAGTTATCTATTATTATTATTATTATTATTATTATTATTATTATTATTATTATTATTATATTATATTATTATTATTATTATTATTATTATTATTATTATTATTATTATTATTATTATTATTATTATTATTATTATTATTCTTATTATTATCATTTCATTTACTGAATATATTTTACCTGAATATCAGTAACAAGGAAGTTTACCCAAAGTTTATAGCATATGATATTTCTTAGTCCAATTTCTCCCATTTTTAAGAGTTCCCAACATGAAGTTTTCTTTCCATTACTTTTCTAAATTTTGTTAAAGAGAAAAGCTTATTAAATTAGTAGTTACTAATTTCATTATTTTTTTAAGGAAGCTCAAGGAAAGATAAGCCAAGTATGTCTAAGTCAGGTCCGAAAATAATCTCTTTGTTAAGGATAAATAGAAGTATCCAAGATTAAAAGGGAGTATGGCTAATTTAGAGATATTATTCGATGCTATGTTTCAGGCTAGAGAATATTAATATGCAAAATATTTTTTAATTAAATGATATTTTGATATAATTAGAAGGTAGAAAATAAGTTAAAGAGATGGGTTAACATTTTCGTCATAGAAGATACACATTTTAAAGTTTTTTTGGAAACATTATATTTGTTATCTTGGGCTCTAGGCAGTAGGATGAATATAAAAATTATTATATATTATATGGTTCAAGCCAATAGATTAAAAGACGTATTTATGTTAAATACCATTTAATGGTAATATTGCTATAAATCTGGTTATTTTTAATCATAAGGAGAATTAATATTTCAAAACTTTAATAAATGGAACTGCAGAGAGGTTGTATAAAGAGGAAATCGCAATTGTGAAGTGGGTTATGGAATCTTTGAAAATCCATTCTCAGTGACACTTGAAACTTTTTTCCCTGTAGATAAAATTTTTTTTTAATTTGTCAACTCGAACTTTGCTCTTTCTTTAACACAAAAATGGTAAAAATGGTAAGTGAGAGTAAATATAATTATTTTATTCTCACTAATTTTCTATTGAACTTATTTTCGTTCATCAACTTTAAAACTATATTGGTTTGTAATGTAGATGTACTTAGAAATGTATGACGTTTCTATAGCCATCGATTTTTGTTATCTAGCAGCAATACATTTT
>SEYY01001602.1:50000-52500 GCA_009176605.1 Armadillidium nasatum | reverse complement strand
TATATATATATATATATATATATATATATATATATATATATATATATATATATATATATATATATATATATATATATATATATATATATATATATATATATATATATATATATATATATATATATATATATATATATATATATATATATATATATATATATATATATATATATATATATATATATATATATATATATATATATATATATATATATATATATATATATATATATATATATATATATATATATATATATATATATATATATATATATATATATATATATATATATATATATATATATATATATATATATATATATATATATATATATATATATATATATATATATATATATATATATATATATATATATATATATATATATATATATATATATATATATATATATATATATATATATATATATATATATATATATATATATATATATATATATATATATATATACATCAAGACCTGGTGGAAATGAGACATACACGACCAACGCCAGAGGTGGAAGTAATTCAGAACAAATTCCCATTCGTTAAATCAAGGGTTCTTCATCTGGGGGATTCACCCCTCTGGAGGTTCTTGAGATAAATTTAGGGGAGCTGTGCCATCCGGCTCATTAATTTAGACAATTAAGATAAAATATAATTAAAAAACAACATTGAAGTTGGACAGTTAATCCAATACCTAAAATCACAGTAAATATATATATATATATATATATATATATATATATATATATATATATATATATATATATATATATATATATATATATAATTCGAAGTATAGACGTGTGAGGGGGGGGGGGGTGACTTCATACAATAGAAATGAAAGGAGGCATGGACTTCAAAATATTGAGAACCCCAGTATTAAATGATGGTTATAAGTAATATAAGTAATATATAATATGCTTATAAGATTATAAGTAAAAAAAAGAATGCTTAAGACTTCACTAATTTACAATTACATGAAAGTATGAGCTGAGGTAAAATATGAAGCAAGGGAATTGGACAGAAGAAAGGATGAATCATTGTGGCAACCTATTCACATGAGCTCTCCTTGTAGCAGGTCTTCCGTGACTTGGAGTTCAGAAGAGAGGTTTCAGTTTAAGTTGCGATGGTATAATGAAGATGATTCAACTGGGTGCAAGCTTTACAGCCATCAGAGCAGGTAATGCGTACTGCTCAAAACGTTTCTCTTCAAACAATGTTGAGATTTACCACGAGACTTTTAATTGAACTATCAATAAGGCTCCAAATTTTTTATTATTTTTTTTCTTTGAACTAAATTTGTCCATTTACCATTTGAAGATAGAACTTCTTCGAGAAAAGAGTATTGTTCTAGCATAAAGTTTTTGGATCATTATTTGTTATCTATATGTTTATTGGTCATCATTTTAGTTTTTGAATAAGTTCACACTTAATACTATTGTTATGTTATCTGTCTCTCTATGCTACCAGTCTTGTAATTCCTAGGGATCTGGTGTGAACAAAGTTATATATCAGCAAATTTTAAATAATTCTATTCTCAGTCACCCACCCTAAGCAAAAAACCATTTAAATGTGGTTATAAATGAAGTGATCGTATTCAAGTAGGGCAAGAGCTGATAGAAAGTTTCTAAGTTTGTCATTGATGATTAATAAAAGACATGTCAAACAAAAGCGAACTCAGACGCGAAAGCGAATCAGAAGGTTAACACGATTAATTCATCAAATGTTCGAAAATTAAAAAAACACACACCAAACTGAGAACAATTTTTGCGAACTAAATGTCTACGAGGTCACGCAAGCTAATTCCATTAAAAGTACTAAAGATATCTCCAATGCGAGAGCAAATGCGATGGCGTAATTGATCAGCCCAACGTGTGGTTGAAAGTTGAAAAACATACAACAAAGTGCGAAAAGTTTCCGAGAACAAAACGTATGTTCTGTGCATAAGCTGTCAAGTGAACAATTATTTTTTTTACATTGTTTGCTTAGTTAACTTATAGGTCAGAACTCATCAAAGTGAACATGAAAGTGAATTCGATAGCGAGGAACCTAATATGTCGTATTTTGTGATAATAGAAAAGCAAATGTTTTGCAACTTCTCATTCGTGTTCACTTCCGCACCCTCTTTCGCATTCGCTTGAGTTTAGGCGTACCTCTATGATGAAGATACATCAAGTGAGGGCGAAACGTAAACGATCAATCGAATGAACGGCTAAGATGTAAATAGCACCACTAGAGGAACGCCGCAACCGTGGCATAAAGGAAGAATGATTTGTTTAAGTGCTTGAAAGAGTGTTTCGTCCCTCACGCGGATTCAAGGAAGTAACTTCCTTGAAAAGCTTCTTTCCTCAAGAAAGCAACTTCCTTGAAAAGCTTCTCTTCTTAAGAAAGCATCTTCCTTGAAAAGCTTCCCTCCTCAAGAAAGCAACTTCCTTGAAAAGCTTCTCTTCTCAAGAAAGCATCTTCCTTGAAAAGCTTCCCTCCTCAAGAAAGC